>JASANE010024559.1:0-54210 GCA_030248225.1 Trileptium ribeirensis
TCCTAATCTTGGAGGAATTAACGATCAGTGGAGAACAGTAACCCTGTTAGTTATCTGTTTTAAATCTTGATTGAACTTACCTGAAGGTGTACGGATAGAAAGACAATTGTGAATATCATGAAATTTCACCTCCAACATAACATTCGATATTCAGTTTGACAAAAGTCGACATTAAAACCTTAAAAACGAAAGTTGCGGTTTAGTCATCTGATACATACATACATACATACAAACAAAAATCATACCACAATCATTTGTCTGCACTGTTAAAGGTTTAGAACCCCAAAAATTTATCCGTGGCATCTAGCAATGTGTGCAAAACCTCAGGGAAAAATAGTTTCATAATTTTACAGTAGCTGTCGGTTATCGTCAAACTAAGCGAGCGAATCGAGGGAATGTCCACTGAGGGCTGTAGGGCGAAAACAGTTAAATTTTCTTTTTTTTTGTATCGCTGTCATTCATAACTCATTTTCAGATTTCGATATACCGATTTCGACAAATTTTTTTGTTTTATAGCAAAAGTGACGAAGATGTGCCCATTATTTATTTGCGAACAGCTCCGACCCCTTCCGGTTGAAAATGGCAAAAACATGTTTTTAGGTTCTTAGCCTAATTTGGGCGTACGGATACCAGTTTTTTGCAGGGCGTATTATCATGACAAACGTCTTGTAATTTGAAAAGCCGGGTCCATTTTTTGTGTAGAATCAACTCATCGAGATCTACTACTTTGATAAACTATGGGTTTTTTTGTGGGACTAATCTGTTGGCAACTGTGGACCCGAATATGGTTCATTGGCCCTTTGCCAGAAATACCGATTTTTCAGAATTTGCCGTGTTATTACTTGTTTTTATTTTACAGTGAGTGTCTATTAGATTATCAAGCACGTTGGATACGATCTTTTTACCATCTAGAGTCCAATTTGACTATAATATACTTTTCATGGGGTTTCAAGGTCTATGGTCGACGAACCGGATTTCTAAAATGAAGTGCGTTTTCATTTGTTTGATTATGTGTTGTGTGCAGAGCATCAAGAATGGTCTATAATGTATTTCTGAAAGCTGAATATAATGATTTGGTTATACTGAGTTCTCAAGCCTTTTTGTAGTGTTTCAATGGGTTAGAGTCAATGAGCCCTATTTCTAGAATATAGCCTGTCTTCTGTTATTTGATTACGTACTGCATACAGATCATCAAGAATTATCCATAAAAGTTTTCCTGTATGCTGAATATCATGGTTTGATTATCTAGGATCGAGTGCGAGTATGTTATGTCTTTTCAGGCGTTTTCATTGTGTTTAGAATCAATGAACCCGATGTCAGAAAATAATATGTCCACAGCAGATGTGTACATGGCATGAAAAAGAATTGATATTATGTTTTTTGTACGCTACATGCAATGATGGGCTATCTAGTCCAGCGGGCATAATTCATACCTTTTCATGTGTTTCCAATGGGTTTATGGTCAAAGAGATCGATTTCCAGAACATATTCTGTCTTGAGTGTTTTGGCTATATATTGCGTACCGATCATCAAGAATTGTCTATTATGTCTTCCGGTAGGCTCAGTACGATGGTTTGGTTATCTTAGAGACCAGCATAAATACTTGATGCGTAGTTATTTGTTTTTAATGGGTTTAGGCTCGATGAGTTTTTAGGATTTTTAAATTGATTCTGGGTTCAAGAGGTTTTAGGGTGCCATACATAACATCAAACACATCTTGTTACAAGTATAAAATAATAACTTAAAAGCAAAATCACCCTCGCTTGCGGAGTACTTGGAATACCAATCTACCCGTAACCGGCACTAATAGTTAAGGTCATGGCAAATCAGTGTTATCGTTTTCAACTGTAGAACCAACTCTTAAACGGCGATCATTCGTTGAAAACATCGTCGTAAGTGCATATAATTGTTATTCCATGATCAGATAACCTTAAACATGTACCTAATTTATTCGAATGTATTTTATAGGCATCAATGTTCGGTAGCTCATATACATGCACTGTACTCTTAACTGTTTTAGGCTTTTTTCTTAAGATTTAGATTGATGAAGCAATCTTACCTTGTCCAAAAGTGTAGTGGAAATCGCGCTTAGTCTCAGATTGTAGATCTGTCGCTGGTTTTGATTCAACGTCAGAGGGTGCGAAACACTTAATAAACAGACAAAAGCACATACAATAGAGCTAACAATTCTTAACTGAACGAGTTGCATTAAACACATTATTTGGCGCTGCGTACAATGTAGGGTTTGATAAAAACTATATAGCAACACTACGGTCTGAAACAAATGTTGCACTGAACGATATGACAGTGTTGTGTGACATAGACTGCACTATTATAGTGCAATTTGCTGTTTTTCTATGACCGAGATTTCGAGTGCCGGTTTGCATAATATGGAATGGAACCGATTGTGGTTCATATTGTCGAGCCGAGAAACTTGTAAATAGCAGCGGTCGTTGCTGCGACATAATTTCGGGTCCAATTTTTGAACCAAATGCTGCCATTGAAGTAACTGACGATGAACGGGCGAGAGGAAAAGATGTTTGCGGCTTTGTCATCATCAATAAATGAAAATATATAGCAGGTAAATCGCGGAGCAATCTAAACGTTTCAAATGTGTTAGATGAATAAAAAAGTAGGTATAGAGAACAGCCTTATTTTACACGCGAGTAATTTTATTTACCTGTGGGTAATTTTTTTACGCGTGGGTAATATTTTTTGCCGGCGCGTAATTTTACCCTACCTGCAGGTTATAATTTTTATATGCAGTAATTTTACCCGTATCTGCGGATTATTACTTTTATTTTACCCCACCTGCAGGTAATTTTGTCCTAACTACAGGTAATTTTTATGAGCGAGTAATTTTGTCTTATGTGCAGGTAGTTCTGCCTGTTGGAGGTACAATATCTATACCCCAAGGAAATAGCTAATTATTCGGTAGATAGAGCGATTTTGGATCGCCGAACACGATTCTAACAGTTGTTATCATGGTGGGCACACAGATAACCACAGCATGGCACATTAGTGTTAAACCTAGCTATACATAAATAATTATTGAAAGATCTTAATTTCAAATAGCAGACGATATAGTGGTAAAGGAGTACGGTATTCACACAATCAGGCCAGGTTCAATTCTCTCCCAGGACCCTTTTAATTTTTTCTTTTTGTTTGTTCCGAACTACGTTTTCACGCATTTTGTTTTTTTTTTACTTTTTCAGTCCAATTGCAATGCATTTATACTTGTACATTCACAATTCGTGAAATTTCCTACTACAACAGACTCATAACCGGAAGAACCGCCATCAGCGGTGGGTGTAGCCTCATCTCAAAAAAAATCTAATGGGAGGCCTAGTTTCGCTACCCCTTCTCCTCAACATTTTGTTCGGACGTCGTTCTCACAGTGAAGTGGCAGCGATAAAATTGTAGCTTATAGCGTAACTGGAACATGAACAAATGCGGTGGAATGGTGCTGGAATCTACTTAAACGAAGTACTTGGTATTCTGAGGGTCGCACTGTGATTCCAGAGCTGTTAGTCGAATTTATGTGACGAAGAGGTTTGGACAACTAGTGAGTTTGTCGTGGAAAAACTTACTGCTGGCGGTCGTGCTGGGCCGAGTATCACTTCAGAGAAATTTTTGCAAAATTTCTCTCAAGTTTACTCAAAAAATTTTGTCTCCACCCCAGTCCCCTATAAAGATAAATCGTGGCGGCGCTGCTACTGACATCTACATTTAGTTTGAGTAATCGCCGTATATCGCCTAGGAAGATTTTTGTTATCTTCGGCCCTCTTTCGTTCCTTTTTCACGGCAGCACTTCCATTTGAAACGTTTGTGTTAAAAAATTTTTGACGTCACAAATCTGACACCTCGGCGGGGTCAAAGTTTATGGCTGGGGCAGGAACTGGGGGCAGCCGCCCATCAACTTAAGGAGCCGGGCCCGATAGTGGGAGGAGCACGAAACGCGGCTGTAATCGCACTATCGCAATGCTGTCAGTTTTAACAAAATAAGGTCACAAACAATAAAAAACACAACAATAAAGTTCAGAAAGCGACCTTTAAAAAGATATATGAACCGACTCATTGATCGGAATAATTTCAGCTATCCTGCTAAATAGCAGAGCAACCTAAATGCCTCCTCGTGCTCTAAACAGAAAATAATATAGCCCTATTGTTATTTTAGAATACTACAATTATTACTCTTACCTGCTATTAAAAACCCTACGCGCAGGTAAAAAAATTACTGCAGCTAGGGCAAAATTTACTCTCAGGCAAAAAAATTATCTGCATATAGGACAAAATTACTTGCAGGTTATTTTTAAGGTTTTTACTCTGAGGTAAAATAGCCTACCTATGGGTAGCCTATTCCGTTTTTAGAATACTATAAACTGTGGGTAGGGATAGTTGCAAGTGGGAGAAGGATAAATTTTCTCGAAGGTAGGTCAAAAATTACCTACGGGTAGGCGCAACTCACATTAAGAATACGGGCGTTGGAAATAATTGCTAGCGTCCGAAAATGAGCTATCTATGAACATACCTATATTGAAACACATAGTGTTCGTGGAAAAACAAAACGAAAAACCTGCCACCCTTGCATCTTCGGGTCAAGATAGAAAAACAGCAAATTGCACTATAATAGTGCAGTCTATGTCACACAACACTGTCATATCGTTCAGTGCAACATTTGTTTCAGACCGTAGTGTTGCTATCGAGTTTTATCAAACCCTACATTGTACGCAGCGCCAAATAATGTGTTTAATGCAACTCGTTCAGTTAAGAATTGTTAGCTCTATTGTATGTGCTTTGTGTTATTAAGTGTTTCGCACCCTCTGACGTTGAATCAAAACCAGCGACAGATCTACAATCTGAGACTAAGCGCGATTTCCACTACACTTTTGGACAAGGTAAGATTGCTTCGTCAATTAAATCTTAAGAAAAAAGCCTAAAACAGTTGAGGTACAGTGCATGTATATGAGCTACCGAACATTGATGCCTATAAAATACATTCGAATAAATTAGGTACATGTTTAAGGTTATCTGATCATGGAATAACAATTATATGCACTTACGACGATGTTTTCAACGAATGATCGCCGTTTAAGAGTTGGTTCTACAGTTGAAAACAATAACGCTGATTTGCCATGACCTTAACTATTAGTGCCGGTTACGGGTAGACTAGTACTACAAGTACTTCACAAGCGAGGGTGATTTTATTTTTAAGTTATCATTTTATTGTAACAAGATGTGTTTGATGTATATGGCACCCTAAAACCTCTTGAACCCAGAATCAATTTAAAAATCCTAAAAACTCATCGAGCCTAAACCCATTAAAAACAAATAACTACGCATCAAGTATTTATGCTGGTCTCTAGATAACCAAACCATCGTACTGAGCCTACCGGAAGACATAATAGACAATTCTTGATGATCGGTACGCAATATATAGCCAAAACACTCAAGACAGAATATGTTCTGGAAATCGATCTCTTTGACCATAAACCCATTGGAAACACATGAAAAGGTATGAATTATGCCCGCTGGACTAGATAGCCCATCATTGCATGTAGCGTACAAAAAACATAATATAAATTATTTTTCATGCCATGTACACATCTGCTGTGGACATATTATTTTCTGGAAATCGGGTTCATTGATTCTAAACACAATGAAAACGTCTGAAAAGACATAACATACTCGCACTGGATCCTAGATAATCAAACCATTGTATTCAGCATACAGGAAAAGCTATATAGACAATAATTGATGCAATACGTAACCAAATAACAGAAGACACACTATATTCTGGAGGTCAGGTTCATTGACCCTAAATACATTGAAAACACATGTAAAGACTTGAAAATTGCAAACTGAACACAATATAATAAAATCATTGTATTCAGCAAGATAAAACCTTCTTATAAACCATTCCCGATGTCCAGCACGCTATACACAGTCGGACAAATAAAGACGCAGAACATTTTGGAAATTGGGTTCGCAACTATAAAACCCTTGAAACACCATGAAACGGTATAATGTAGTCAAGCTGGACTCTAGATAGCGAAATCATCGAATCCAGTGAGCTTGATAACGTAATAAGGACTCACTGTAAGGCAAAGACAAGCAACAACACGGTGAAATCTGAAAAATCGCTAGTTCTTGCAAAGGGCGGATGAACCATATTCGGGTCCACAGTTGCCAACAGATTAGTCCCACAAAAAAACCCGTAGTTATCAAAGTAGTAGATCTCGATGAGGTGATTCTACAAAATGGACCCGGCTTTTCGATACAAGACATTTGTCGTGAGATACGCCCTGCGAAAAACTGGTATCCGTACGCCCAAATTAGGCTAAGAACCTAAAAACATGTTTTTGCCATTTTGACCCGGAAGGGGTCGGAGCTGTTCGCAAATAAATAATGGGCACATCTTCGTCACTTTTGCTATCGAACAAAAAAATTTGTCGAAATCGGTATATCGAAATCTGAAAATGAGTTATGAATGACAGCGATACAAAAAAAAGAAATTTTAACTGTTTTCGCCCTACAGCCCTCAGTGGACATTCCCTCGATTCGCTCGCTCCGTTTCAATAACCGACCACTACTGTAAAATTATGAAACTATTTTTCCCTGAGGTTTTGCACACATTGCTAGATGCCACGGATGAGTTTTGGGGTTCTGAACCTTTACCAGTGCAGACAAATGATTGTGGTATGATCTTTGTTTGTATGTATGTATGTATGTATCAGATGACTAAACCGCAACTTTCGTTTTTAAGGTTTTAATGTCGACTTTTGTCAAACTGAATATCGAATGTTATGTTGGAGGTGAAATTTCATGATATTCACAATTGTCTTTCTATCCGTACACCTTCAGGTAAGTTCAATCAAGATTTAAAACAGATAACTAACAGGGTTACTGTTCTCCACTCGCCTTACAGAATTTTGACTCGGCCTGCGATGCGAACAGTCGGAACTCCAATTACGACATCCGCCGATTTGCAATTTTTAAGCAAATACAACCTAAAGATACGTTCACACGTCAAACATTTTTCTCAACTTTGAGGTCAATAGTTGAGCTCAAAATTTTATGACATTTTGACCGCTAGTTGGTAACACTAAAATATAGCAAATCATCACGCTACAAAAATTTGAGCTCAACGTTTGAGCTCAAAAATTTTCAAGTTCTATTCTTTGTCCGTGAATGGCTAAAGCAATATGTTAAAAGAAATTTAAACTGTCAATCAGTTTAACTTGAAACTGTCTTTAAACTGTTTAAACTTTAAATTTAAACCGTCTTTAAACTTTAAATTCATCAAAAATGCAAAAAATGCTTTCAAAGTTTGATTAAAATTTGAGCAGAAAATTAGATCAAAGTTTGAGCTCAAAATTTGCGCAAAATGTTTAACGTGTGAACCTAGCTTTAACAACAGAGCATAATGTTATATCCTTAAAATTGAATAGCATTGTTCAAGCGTTTCGATGGGTTGGAATGCCTCAGACTTAGTCTTAGGCTCAGTATAATTTTAATATAGAAACTTTAGCATAGGTTATAACTTAAACCTGGGCTTTGTATATTGAGCTAGGCACAACCTGTATGTGGTTTATGTCCCGCAGCTTGACTTGGGCCGAACAAGCACCACAAAACTAAATGAAGCGCTGTTTGCGGTCTCCAGTAATTAATTAAAATTTTGTATACATAGAGACATTATTTAAACGTTTAATACAAATTTAATGCCTCTTTGAGTACAACATATCTAACTTGATTGGGCTCATGTCGTCCGATTTCGTGTTCAATGTATAAATAATATCAGATCCTGAAATTAAACGACTAAGAATTCTAACTCGTAAAGATTACATCTTTGACGCAGCAAGTCGGACATAAAATTCGAGTTTAACTAAAGAGAAAGTGTATGCAAGAATACATAAATACATGGGCGTTACCCCAGTACAGAAATTATCGGTGACGAAATATTGCCGGCAATGATTAGGTAATGCAGAGCTTCTTTGACGATGTACGAGTTTAAAACCGCAAATATTCAGTGTTAACTTTCTGATTCGCTGCATCACTACAAAGGCACTACAGTTGTAGAAATGAAAAAACATACGGCATTGCATTGCAACTCTCATACTAATTAAGTATAAAACCGATGCATTAATGCTATTTTAGATTTCTTTTCCATTATCTCCCAGCCTGAATTCGGTCAATTTTGAAGATACAGAGCTGATTTTGGTAACAGTCGATTCAACTCGATGAGGCGATTCAGAAAAGGCTCATTTTACCCATATCCCTGAAAAAAATTTTTTTTCGATTTTCTGAGGTCTTAATGGTCCTTTCTGGGGAACCCAAAAAATTTTTTCTTCGGAATATGGTCATGTTTGCTACCATTCGACTCAGCGTGACGAGTGAAATCTGCTGGTGTGTAGTATATTGAAATCTACGCCGCCGTTAGAAAGTTATGAGGCCCAAGTAACCCTGAGGGCGGTACGTTATCACGTTCAAAAAAGAAACAGCTTAGAGCGGGGTTTCGGGCGGTGGCAGCCTCCCGACTTAAGCTTAGTGTATGTCTCATATAAGGACCTTAGCTTACGCTAAGACTTAGGCTTTTAGGCTTAGTATATCGAGAACGGCATGGCCTGCATTTTATTTTCGTCTCTCAGGGTTACTTTAACCCTCATAACCTTCTAATAGAAGCGTAGATTTCAATACACTACGCACCAGTAGATTTCTCTCATCAATCCGAGTGGAATGGTACCAAACATGACGATATTCCGACGAAAACGTTTTTGGGTTCTCAAGGAATGTGGATAGAATGGGACCTCAAAAAATGGAAAAAATTTTTTTCAGCTATATGTGTAGAATGAGTATTCTCTGAACCGTCTAATCGAGCTGAATCAATTGGTACCAAAATCAGCTCTGTATCTTCAAAATTGAGCAAATTCGGGCTGGGGGATAATGGAAAAAACGTTTTACCTTTAGGGGCGGAAATCAAATGCATGCTGTGCCGTTCTCGATATACTAAGCCTAAGCCTTAGTCTTAGCCTAAGCTAAGCTTTCTATATGAGCCATGTACTAAGCCTAAGCCTAAGTCTGGGGGCTGCCGCCCCCGAACCCCCGCTCAAAGCTGTTTTTAACGTTATAACTTCCGGCCCCTAAAGGTGACATGGGCCAACATTTACAACAAGTTATGAAACATGACACGCTAATTGTAAAGCATTATTTTTATAACACACTGTTTAAAGTTTTATAATGCCGTGATCCATATGTTGTAATTCAGAGCTTCGCCTCAGAGTTCGGCCATATATATGAAGCTGCTGGTTTGAAAATTAAAACTGTTGAAGCAAATGTAGCACCGTATGCACATGAAAAGGGGCGACCCTGATCTCGACGAGATCTCTTTTGGGGGTAAGAGATGATTGGGGGTCCAGAGACTACGGGGGCTATGCTGAAAAGATGGTGAGACCTTCTCTGATTTTTCCCCTCAGCCCAATCAGGGCCCATAAACGTGTACGTCTATTTCATTATATGTGCTAGCAATGTTTGCTTATAATGATCCTTCGTTGTGTTCAACGTTTATCGGGTAGCAATTCCTATAAGCCCGTGTATTCTGTATCTGAGCATAGTGTTAAGGTTCATTAAGTTTTTAAGACAAACACTAATTAACGCACCGTAACTTTATTCAATATTATACGTAGATATAAACTACAATATTTATATGGTGCACAGAACAGAAAACACGAAATCACAATGCCAGAAAAAGGAATAATGTAGTGCAGTGGGACACCAGCCGCAAACTCTGAATTGCACTTAGTCCAAGGCTCACATAATTACATAAATGTTAAAGCTTAACCTTAGTACATGGAGAAATGTATGGCCTACATTTCAGTTACACCCTTAGGATGATTTTGGAATCTTGTCCAAACACTCGCCATCGGCATACATCTGATCCAGGACTGCGCCACAACATGAGTGGAACGGCAACTTTGTTTTATATTTTGTTAAAGCAGTGAAAGCCATTCGTCGGCGTCTTGAATTTTAAAAAAGATAGACTCTTGATGAATAATATAAACTTGCCGTAGTGTCTTGACGCTGTTCGTGTTCCGAAGCATGTTCTTGGGCCCGTAAAGTCGGTTCCACCGTCTTTTGACAATGACGGAACACTCGTGAGCCTGTTCGTCCAAAATTTGTTCACGTTATCGCAACAATTACAAAATCGTGCTCACACAACTCTGACAGTAACAAAGTCAATCTTTATCCCTGGAAACAGCCGGGATGCCTTCGAAAGCACGAATCAAATACCGAAGCATTCGTGGATTGCACAGTCTGGTGATAACGCAACGACATCGGTTAAGTGTTACGGCAGATTCTCATGGAAGGTACTATAATCGACCTGTGTGTCTTTTTGGCTTAGTGGTTTATAGTTGTTTCAGCGACAAATCTAAGGCCGCTATGATAATGGCACAATTTCCTGAAACAACAAGCCGTTATGGCGAATTTTCGTGATGTATCATCTCATTTTGAAACGTATTATTCGTCGCTATCACTCGATGCTTGAAATCCGACTGCTGGCAGAGACAATAGCGTAGCTTGCCTGTCTAAGACCGCCCTATTTCAGTGATTGCGACCAGCGGTTTATCAAAATATATCGCTTCTAAAATTATTTTCTACACTCCCAATCAATACAGTAGTAGCCACGCGCTCATTTGCACAATTTCTCCTGGTAAAATCTAAAAGAGATCAATGAATGAAAACCAACTTAGTCGCCTCGTGTCGTTAGTCTACAAATCATTCAACATCAATTGTGATCATCTCAAAGAACATTTATATTTTGGGTTATTTGCTTAATGAAAACAGAGCTTTTACGAGCAGAGCGCAGCTGAGCCTAGTGTTTCGGCAAGCGAGCCGCGGCGATCATAGCTTCTCATCGAATTCGGTAAATGAGTCTAGCCTATACACTAACCAAAGCGAGTGGAGTCGATCTTACAAATTAAGGCTCGTTCTCAACTCTACTGTGTACACATTTAGACGTTAGATAGCTTCGATGGAAACAATGAAAAACTTAAAACAAAATTTTTAAAGACATTCAACGCTTTAACAATCAAATTATATAATTAGTGTATATACAGTGAATTGATAGATAAAGACAGGCTGGCGCGAAGAACCGAATACCGATTGCACTGTTGCAAACAACGTATGCAAATCACTTACAGGAGTTATTGTTCTGTATGTAAGGAATTACTATTGAACAGTAACTCCAATAAGTTTAGACTTACGTTAGATAGGAGTTATTGCTCTGTTCATTAAGGAACCTATGCAGCAAACCAATCGATATTTAATATACGACAGGTTTTGTTAACATAAGATTTCACAATGTTCGCTGACCTCTTTTGAGATTGGAGGGCGATAAAATGTAAAATTTTTGAGTAGTAATAGCACGTGTAAATAATAAAAATATATAACTAAGTGCCACTGTCTCGTGGCTCAGATCATGACTGAACGTTTTCTTTTCCACTGCAGTTTATAAACGTTGTAACATTCCGTGGAAAATTCATGCCAAATTTTCATATATACGTAATAATGTAATCATATCCGTATGTGAAAATAAATTATTTTTTAATGAAATTAGTATTCATAATAATGGTTATTATATAAGTTTCTATCATATATTTACATTCACGAAGTATTAAGTATTGTAAGAGACCGCCCGCAATTTTCGTTGTTCGGTCGACAACTTTTCCTTCTTGTGTCTAACCCCACTACAGACCTCTCCAAAATTAATTAAATTTTTCAAATTATTTTTAATGTTTCCTTAAAATACTAAATTTTTCAGTGCTACTTATGCACCAAATTTTTAATTAATACTCATTTTGGGTCTTCAAATACTACGTTTTCAGCAATATGCGGTACACTTTATTATATACACTATACTTTTTTTTCCGTTTGGCACTAGATGCGGTAAAACGATTCTGAGGCGTTTGCCGGAAGCTGTTTTCAGTTATTAAGCGGATTCCAGAGGTCGCAATCTAAAGTGTTCCCCACAGCGGAAAAGTACAAAGACAACTATCCACGTGCGTATAAATTTAATATGCTGAAAAAACGAAAATATTGCGAAGACAAAGCTGTGGGTTAAAACAAGCTTCATTCCGACAGGAGTATAATGGTCATACATACTCGATGTCCGAAAACCAAGAATGAGGAGTAGCCGGGTCCTACGGAAGAGGCGTTTGCGGCGTCTTCGATGCTTAAGTGTTCGGCGGCTGGTGCGCCGTCATGGAGGGGGAAAATTGGACCACCTATCGGGGGTCACCCAAGGCCTCAGGGTGACCCCCCGAACCTCAGGACACTACTTTCCGACCCCCTATGAGCATGTAAGATAATGACTATATCCAATTTAATGATGCACAATAGAAAGATGTTATTCTACATTCCAAACTAGACAATTATAACAAAAAGTGTATGGACATAATGTTGCCTTATAATCTGGTAAACTTTAAGAATGTATAATTTATTTATATAAAAGTATATATTAAAGTCAAACTGTACTTAATACGACCGTGAAGTTCTATTCAGAATATCGGGCAGCCGGAATATTGGACATCTCGGACGGTCAGGATAGCTAGCTTCCTGTCCGGCCAGACATCCAGCCTGTGCCCAACACTAGTGCTAACAAAGGAAGAAAATAAGCTACATGAGACACCTTTTTAAAGCGGACTGTTTCCAGGAACTTGGCGATCTTGGAAATGCAGCCAGCCTTTTCCCGTAAGATCACCATTAAATCGTAGCCGTATTTTTGATCCCTATTCGGGGTATTCCGCAGTCATTTTGAGCACCGAAGATCCTTTCGGTATTCGAACTTGTTTCTGCATATGCCAGGGCGGCTTTTGAAAATATTGTGATACCGTTTCAAAGCTGTAAAGGCCCTGTTTATACATTTCAATTGCATGATGTACATCTTCCGAGCGCCATTCACCGACTGGATTAAGAACGCCTTGACTCCATTTGTATTTTCTCCAATGATACGGTTCGAAACTAGCGTCAAAGTCTGGCGGTGGTTTGGATTTCGATTTAGCAGCATCAGTTCCTTCAACCAAAGAACATTTATCTGCTTTCACTAAATCGTCTGGCTTTGCTCGTGAAATTACATAACTATTGTACGCCCAGGAATCAGAAATCGGTTCGTACGGTAGCTGAGATGCCTCAACGCGGGCACGTGAGAACGGGGCTTCAGTTATCTGTGCACCACCCGCACCATATGCGTCCCACTTTGGAATTCGGTTAATAAAGCGCGAAGGATAATTGCGTTCAAATAATATATCTGGATTGATCGACCACGTGTCATGGTAGAGAGTTTGTCCTGGACGTCGAAGCCGCCCCTTTGCATACGATGGTTCTTCTAGTGACTCGTATGAAGGTCTGTATACTTTTGGCAAAACGTAGGCCATTAAATTTTTTCTTAATTATTTCTATAAGGCTAAAACTACATAATAATACCAATGGATTACCAGTGACACTAGACTGCTATCAAAAATACAATAAAACACATTTGTTGACAACTTTGCCGCGCAAAAAACCTCTGAGCGCTACAGAAAAATTCTGAAATGATCTATGAGTTAAGAATTTAATCCTTTAACGCCTGCGGTTGTTCAACAACAATAATATAATATTACGTTTCAAAGGGTTGCACTAACTGACCGTTTACTGAATGATTATACTGTGTTCGTTGATCTGTTGTACTGTATTCGTTTTACGCATGATCTATTTACAGGTGTTTGTTCGCGTTGCGAGGAGCGCCAAGGATCCGAGCATTAGCTCCAAAATAGCTTAATGGTTTAGTAAATGCGACTTTTACCCGAGTGTTTCGGTTTCGACACCTCGCGTCGACTTGTAATTGTTATTTGGTACTGAAAATACGAATTAATTCAGGGCGTAATGGGTTAAAGCAGCGAACTGAAAACAAAATCATTAATCACCGATGGGTTTACAGAGTAGGTAATTTTACAACCATTAAGTATTAGAGCTGCGACTTCGAACGATTCCCATATTTAGCAGCGATGCTCATGGGATATATACAAATTGTTACATTATACTAGATTTCATAATGGCTATCGCATGAGACCAGAAATTTTCCCACCACGAGAATACGTTGAAATTTATTCTTTTTTCCTCATTGCTAAATAAAATTATTTTGCCGTAAGATAGAATATCCTGTTCCTAGTTACTGTGCTAATACAAAGGTTTGTTAAAGCAACGTTTAATAGATAAAAAAGGGTTATGTGGATATCCCGTAACTTTTACCATTGAATGCTTTTAACGATCGGTACATAATAATCTGTAGTATGTATGCAAAATTTATAGGAGGGGATTAAAAATGACTACCTTTCAGCTAAAATCAAGTCGACTTTCGCTGTTTTCATCTGCAGGTGATTACCGCTATTGTGATGTGTTAAAAGTTTGCACAACATAGGTATATAAGATGTTGACCCAGCAAGTATAATATCTAGCCAATAAGTAATAGAACAAAGCAACGAAATCTATGTCAAAATCGTGTGGTATTGTTGTTGTTCCTGACTCGCAGTATCTAGATTTAAATTTTGACAGTAGGTGTTCCATTTGGTTGCATGCTATAGCATCAGTGTCTTTCGAATAATGTCAATACCGCCGTACAGCCAAAAGAAATATTTTGGACCAAAATTCGTTTACATTTTACTTATATTCCAATTCATTTGTAGGTTTGAAATGTTTAGCTCTACTTCGGTAAAGATTTCACCTCGTACTTATCATTTCTGACGAAACAGACGAACCGGTAGATTTCATCGATATTTTAAATTTGTTTTGAAATAAATGTGCAACTATTTTTCGTATCAGAATTAGACTAAATAATGCTTGCATCGTCAATATCACTGTAAGAAAGGTGCAATTCGATTTATGATCATAGGTGTCCATATGTAGATAAGGTAGCCTCGTGAGGGCCGGACGACCAAGCCATATTACTCCTGAAGGTTCAGCAAAAACAGAGGAGGTCCATCAGTCTCCTTAGTCGAGAAACCTTGGACACCTTAACATTTAAGGTGCAACTATGAATAATTAAGCATTCAACTAGTTAACAAAATAAATAGGTATAATTACCTATACTTTGTGCTGGTAAAACACTAATTAATAGTAAAGCTAAACTTAAAGGTCGCAGCGATGCATTTAGTATGACTAGTCTAGAACCTAGAACTGATGTAACAACGTGTCTGGCAACATTTTCCAGTAAAAATAATACACCTCACAGTGGATCTACAACGTTGGTTATTAAAAGTTCAATTGAACGATTACAAATATATATCCTTTTTGATAAAACGCTTCGATCAACAAAAATATACTATTTGTCCCGACCATTCATAAATCAGACCGATTATCGTATTCAGCGTAAAATCGGTCCTTCTAAACGTTTCACAATGTTTTTTCAACGATAGGTTTTTACCCAAGAAGTAATTGCAGCCTCTTCTCCTCCCCCAATATTTTGTCAGATACATTTACTAACTACTGTTAACAACTAGTTGATGAAATTCTGTATTTGATACATGTTCGCGAACTGAGTACAAAAGGTAGTACAAGCTTCCTCAGACATTAAAAGCGATCTGAATATTTCCAAAAATAAACCAGGTGTAACTGAAATGTTCCCTCTGCGTGCGTATTTGAGTTGTATAAATGTAGGGTTAGTAACGACCGAATAGTAGTTTCTATAGGATAATAAAGCCCAAAATAGATTACTTTAGTGCTATCAAACTGTGTTAAGTTTGGCTTTATCAAGTGCAAAGTTATTAAATAAGGGTGGATTTGGCTTAATTTAGATAACTCAAAAATAAGCATAGATATGTTAATACAAATAGTTGCGTTATCACATTGCATATGATGACAAAGTGAGCATTTTGGATCAAAACAATTATAAATTGTGCAATTACTAATAACAAATTGGATTACTTACAGCGATTTCTGTCTGTGACAAGAAAATTAATCTTTGACTGAGATTTCTAAGCATCAGTATGTAGTATTGTTTTCTTTAAGGAAATGTTTCACAGTAGCATAATACGTTCAGGATTAGTATCGTCCCAAAAATAACAGGGTTTTAGTTAATAATCACATATGGAAAAAACTCAAAAAGAAATAAATTTCAACATTTCACATCAAATGAACAATCTTGATGATAGTTTCAAAATGGAGCTCCCAGGTTGAAAAGCTTACACAATCACCACACGGATACTGGACCTTCAAATCTTAACAATTTTCTTTTGTTATATAATACGTGAAGGAAGATAAAAGATTCAACGAATTACGATTTAGCAGCAAACATAGTTTAGACTTCGCTAGAATTGATTCTGAACTTAATCGTTTAAAAGAAATTTCATCCGGCCGATAGGCGTGGTGGATTTTACCCCTCCTCTCGCATAGCAGGTCGGTCACTGTTTTGAAGGGCAATTGGAAAACAACATACCAGAGTAAAAATGAACCTAAACTTCCGGTACGCATTTAGGGCCACATATTTGCCCAGTAATGCGGATATAGTGTTTACGGCTCTGTACATTCATTATGTGACCAGACTTATGATGCCGAGCCTATGAAATGTCGAAAACAAAGTCACAGCCTGACGGCTGTGAGAAAAGCAGAAATATATCATGTTCTGTCATACATGCAAGCGACTAGCATACTAAATGCAAAAGAACAGTTAGTTTACACAGTTATGCATTAGCCACTTTGTCTATCCAATAATGTCAAATGTTGCAGAATAATATCCAATCCTATAATGTCAAATGTCTATATGAAATGTCGAAAACAAAGTCACAGCGTGACGGCTGTGAGAAAAGCAGAAATATATATTGTTCTGTCATACATGCAAGCAACTAGCATACTAAATGCAAAAGAACAGTTAGTTTACACAGTTATGCATTAGCCACTTGGCCTATCCAATAATGTTAAATGTTGCAGAATAATATCCAATCCAATAATGTCAAATGTCTATATGAAATGTCGAAAACAAAGTCACAGCTTGACGGCTGTGAGAAAAGCAGAAATATATCATGTTCTGTCATACATGCAAGCGACTAGCATACTAAATGCAAAAGAACAGTTAGTTTACACAGTTATGCATTAGCCACTTTGCCTATCCAATAATGTCAAATGTTGCAGAATAATATCCAATCCAATAATGTCAAATGTCCCTATGAAATGTCGAAAACAAAGTCACAGCCTGACGGCTGTGAGAAAAGCAGAAATATATCATGTTCTGTCATACATGCAAGCGACTAGCATACTAAATGCAAAACAACAGTTAGTTTACACAGTTATGCATTAGCCACTTTGCCTATCCAATAAAGTCAAATGTTGCAACATCGAGAGATTGTTCAGAACACTAGGATGATAGAAAGCGTTTAAAAGCAACAATCTTCTAATTTTGACAGTTCCCTGCACTAAATATTCATATCTATTGATGGAAGTGTGCGCAACACGATGATACCTAATTAATTCCGTACATCGGTTTGATGTTTTATCTACACGTTCGTTGACAACTAGACAATGTGGACAGTTGTTAGGTTTAGAATTTTTCCAGCTAATTAGCTACTACTGCTTAAAATGAGATACTAAACTATATTCGCGAGCCAATCAGAAAGCATCGTAAGGAAGTATTTAGACATATATAAATGCTGCTCGTGAACAATGTCACTGCGGAATACCATAATGCGCAACTAAACTTAACATGACCCCGCTAACCATCCTATTATGCGATTCCCGATGTGGAATCCACATCCGTTGTTACGGAACAGATAAGGTATTCGAATTGGTTCATTGTTAGCGCAAACTTAGAGATTTGCATTCGGTTTAGGACGGTTTAGTAACATTTTATAGTGTTGAAATAGGATTAGTCTCTGTTCGCGAACAAATGTAATGTAAATGTGACGTCATAAACGGAACGTCCCTACTATTTATCAATTAGTGTTCGCGAACAAAACCCTTGTTAATTGACTTCCGACAAAATTGTGTTCGCGAACAAAACCCTTGTTAATTGACTTCCGACAAAATTGTGTTCGCGAACAAATTGGATATTCACGAACAAAAACGCATAATTTTGAAAATTTTACCACAATTCTTTTTTAACTGCTCTAGTGCCAAATATTCGACGACATTACCTTAGCAAAAACAGCGTCAACATGCCATAGCAAATTCGAACAAACAATCTTATTTACAGATTTAATGTTTGGTCACACGATACAACTTTCCGTTCAAAATTTGTTTAAAATTTGAAAGCATCTTTTTAATATTTCTGGCGAATTTTGAACGTGTGGACACTGTAGAAACTTTTCAATAATATTGTTTAGCTAAGCAGCGACGAACGTGCGTTACCGGAAAAGATTTGTACTCAAATTTTTATATCAAATTTCGAAGCATCGAAGTTGGCAACATTTTCATATTACAAGTTAGGGTCAAATTTAGGTGAAAGTTGTAGCGAAATTTAGTGAAATTGTGAGCCCAAGTTTTGTGCAAAATGTTTGAACGTATGAATACAGCTTTACTTCTTTCAACTTACAGTCATAATATTTATTATCACTGTTGTCTAACTAGCTGCTCATGACATTTATTTGCATTATAATATTGTATATATCTGAAATGCAGTGAAATTTCGTAATTTTATTTGAAAATTGCTGCACAGCATATAAATTCATATAAATTATAACCCGAATAAAAGAAAACGCCACCTTGTCTGAACATTGCGTTTGCCCTGATTTGCTTCGAGAAATCTATTGTCGATTACTTACTGTGCACTGGAATCGCCCACATATTCTGTATGCATATTACATTTCTTGATAGCAAAATTGATTAATCGAACTATGCAAATATCGGTTGAATGTCCTAAATTTGCTCATTTCAGGTTCTGACAACAAACGACCAAAATGTCTAAACTCACGATAGAGCTACTTTAGTTGTTGTGTTTAGAGCATAATTCCAACTTAATCGCGATGGTGATTAGTCGCAGCATAGTAGCAGATGCATATCAAGTAACCGTCTCAAAAGTTGGGCTCCCTGATATCAAGATGTGGCACAGAGGCACGATGACCATTTCCGCGACACAACCATTAGTTGACACAAGTATTAGCTTGTTTCATTGTCAACTATAAGTCCGCTTTACGACATTATGAGGTGCGGAACGCTAAATAAATTGTGCCGAGAGTTTAGTACAACAAATAAGAAAAAGCAAGAACAGTGCTACAGGGGAACTAGTACCACAAGAAGAACCTTAATATTTATGAAACCCATAAAGGGTATATCAATTCTAAAACACAAAATATAAAATTTAAATTGGCAACACAGTGCCCACGTTAATATAATTGTCAAAATTTCGTAATTCAATAAGTATGTACAAAATTTTGATTCATAATGCTTAGGAAACACACACAAATTACAACAGTTGCACGTGCTGGACAAGTCGAGATCACGCTTCCTTGAGTGTCGACGAAAATATTAAGCGTAACTTTCCGATATATCTTCTAAAATTTCTGTAGCTGTAGCCATGACTTCACAATAAAAAAATTGTGGAAGAGCATTACAATTGGTCATACTCAGACATTTTACTTTTTGCGAATAGTTGTTTTTACAGCTTACCTCCAAGCATATTGATGGGTACATCCAAGGTTATTTGGGACTATATTGTCCGTTATCGAGGCATTTTGCGAGGTACCTAGCACCTACCAGGACGATATCAGCCTCTGACATAAGCGCGTTAGTAGAAATAATTTGTGTCTTGTGTTTGTTATCTTCCTGCTGACAGGTTCTGTGCTTTTACTGAAACCGGAACTCCCGCTTAAACCTTTAAAAATGTCACTAAGCATCCTTATTAACTTATAAAGTATTTGAGAATGACGATGCAATACAAATCAGCAACTATACAACGAATTTATATATTGTACCCCTACTTCTATGAATAAATATAAACAGACATAGTGTTTTACTTCTATGAATAAATATAGACAGACATAGCGTTTTGAATATTTCGATAGCTAAGTTTTACCAAGAGTCTATAGTAAAATCATGTAGAAGAGTATGACACTGGTCATACATATGTCCTGTTCCACATCCAATGAATGTGACCGTATTTCGACAATCCACCCCCTACTCACAAAGCTAGAAGCCGGTTTCTCCCAACATTTTGGGGACTTTTTCAGCTACTCCTAGTGAGCCGCTAGTAACACTAGGTGCTATTTCTTTAATAAAGTACGAGATTAGAGTGGCAGAAGCAATCCGTTGTTGGGCTGTTTCTCCTATATCATTGGATATTAGGACCTAATAGTTGGTACCTCCTTCCCGGACAAAGAAACGGTGAGTGTGCTCCTTGCCAAGTTTGACGATATCAAAACCCGCAATAAAAGTCTAAAACAGTGGCTTCAAAAACCAAATTACTTCAATCCCTGTCGTATCCCGCCGAGATACGATCACATTATAGGATATTGGAAAGTACATGATTGTGACTAAGTGTCACACTCTTTTGCCAAATTTGTCTATGGACTGTTGATTTTGCTCATTTTATATGCGAAAAAATAATCCGGCTAATTAAGTAGGCCATATATATTTTTAGAAACGGATGCAGTAAAAACTGCATCGCTAACTAAATTCCTTTATAGTTGATAGAACGACGATTCGTACTAAACGTGAGAGCCTAAAAAGCGCCTTTCGTAATAACTTGGTGTTTTCCAATGACCCCGTAACGTTTCTAGGTCATTTTTGCTAATTTCCCGTAGTTTCGAATAGTAAAACAAATTAGTTGCGCGTTCCAGCGGCGTTTCGTAGCGATCTGGTGTTGTCGGTGCTGGTCGCCAATAAATACTCGCAGACCCGGCTTGCGCACTGCCATGCGATAGTCGAGGATTGTAGAAGTAGAGCGAATCTAGTGTTGGAGTTTTGTGACTAATGCGACGTGGCGGGATACTATTTCGGTCGTTAAAAAGCGGTGTACCGGCTGCGGTTAGATGAAAAGCAACAAACGGGTCAACTGCTGCTGCGTAGCGATATTGTGTTTGTTCACGGGACGTCGTATTTAGGTCGAAAAATGTCGCTGAAACACCCTGAGAACGCCGCAGTGCAGGTGTCCCGACGGTACGTGCTAGGACGTAACCTGAGCGGGCGTGGGAACCACTTGGGATTAACGAGGCGCTGGGCGGTATTTTGAAACAGCTCCTACGAAAATCGTCATAGTCATCCAGATCGTCAATGGTTACAACCATTTTTTATGCACCAAGATTATTATTTATGCTTGTTGTTTCTGAAAACAATGATAAATATATATATAATACGTTATAAACAATCATTCAAGACTGAATGGAGCGATGTGGCAAATGGTAGCCAAGATAAGATTCCAACTGTTAAATCTGCATTATGTATAATTTATCCAAAATATCTAAATTATTTTACACCTAAAAGATATATCTAAAATTGTTTTATAATGTAATTACATAAAATTTCTGGTTATAATACGTCTGCTTCGCTTTAAAAGAGTCACAGTCGCTTGCTGATTAGGACTTCAGACAACAAAGAATCTCTGTAGAGTTACCTGAAGTAAGTGTCGAAAAGTGTTTGTAGTATTCCTCGTCCCTGTCAACTCTTATATGTGGCAAAGTAACTGACTAAAAATTTATGGATTTATGCGTTGGCTAAACTGCAACTGCTGGCCCTGTTCAGACGAACAAAAATGAAGAACATGCGACCGTAGGGTTTCTAATCTGCTCTGTGTCAAAATTCGTTTACTTCAACCGGAGATATTTTTGTATAAAGAAACTCATAGGTTGCATTCAGGCTACAGTGCACAAAATTATGAACACATTGAGTTTCTTGTGGTAAAATTACAGGCAACCGAACCATATCGAACACTAATTTTTCTCCGTGTTTTCTATAACGCGCTCAATACATACTCTGGTGCAGATTTTTGAAAACCTTCTCAGAAATAATCACTAATAAAATGAAAAATATTATAACTTAAAACATCGTAGAAAAACATTTTTCATTCTGTCGAGCTCAAGTTACAGTCCAAATGTGATTGCAAGCAAAAAATGTGATACAACAAGCAAAAACTTACTAGCTACAGTTTAATAGAAAGAGTCATAGGCATGGCTGAATTGTAATTATTATGATTTAACATTCATTTTTGTAATTGGATATTGCTAAGGTTTTGTTATGGCTCCTTAGCAGTAATAAACTCTGATACCCCATCGTGTTGCTATCATACTCCATTTAGCACAAGCCAACATGTCAGGGAGCTTCACCCATTACTTTTAGGCATAGACGATGTAACGGCACAACCTATATCCCTTTATGAGTTTGATGATCCACCGCCAACTCATTGTTAAAAATTTCGTATCTGACACCTATCAAAAACAGCGGCATCAGCGTAACAAGTATCCATAGGAGCGGAGTGGAGCTGCCGTGCTTGACGCAGACTGTTCTCAGACTGTCCTATCGTGCACCGGCTGAACTGAACACCGTTGCAAACGACAAATAGGGCTACAATAGGAAGCAGCCAAAATCTCATAATCCCGCCAGAAATTAATAAATATACCGCCTAAGATAGGTTTGAAAGAAATTTTAACGTCATATGATGAAATCCTGAATTTTCCGAGCACCTTCTCAGAACGAGACAAGCAGGGCGACACAAGTTGGATCTCGATATATACCCATCGGCATAAATCATGAATGCCAAAAGTATCATGCTCTTTCAATAAAAAATCTTCAGCTCGGTATTACCAATATTCTTCTGTAGCTTGCATATAGCTGTATAAATTGTTAGAAAGCCAATAACCGTTAGAACCCAACCAAAAAATTAGAAATTTCAGCAACTTAAATGCATTGCACATCAGCAAGTTATTTTTAAGCACAAATCAGCGCTCTTAAAGCCTTCGTTAATGTAAACTGAACACTGAAGCGCTTTGATTAAAAACATTTTTGTAATAATCTGTGCTTTGTCATAGTTGTGTCTTGAACTTAACTAAATCAGCTAAAATTTCAGATTAACGCCCTGGCTGGAGTACAATAAAAATTTACAGTCTTAGTATGGCTCTTAGACGTAAGAATTAACTTTAAATTTAGAATCACCTCAGTTGAGATCGGATCGTTTTGAATTTTATATTACCGACTATTTGAATAAATTTCCGACGAACGCTTAGGACCTCATTGTTTTGATCAAAAAAACGTCAGTTCAACTCGGCTCAGTTCGAAAATCTTCATGCATTAATTTGGCAACAATGTCGATCAAAATATATTTAGACGTATAAGGATTTGAATTAAAAATGCGATAGCGTGTTAAGAAAGCACTATCAGGTCTGAACAGGCAACATTCCTGTTAAATCAAACACAACGAGCGAACCGAGCCTGTTTTGATAGTAGGATCTGTACAGTTTAGTCGAGCGAAAAATATCACGATCAGTTCGAAACTAGATTCGTGCTTTCGGTAGTGCGCAAAAATGTCGCTCATTCTATGTTCTAGGTTGGCTTAGCTCGATTGCCACCATTACTCAAGCTGGCCAATATAAACCTTAGGGGCATGAGTGAACTACGCGCTATACTAAGCCTCAGCTATATGAACGTTATACTAAGACCAAGTCCTAGTAGACGGGCTGGCGCCGCCGAACCTAGACACTGCACTATTTTTTTCTAACCATAGAACTCTGGACCCATAGAGGTGACATGGGCTCAAATGCTGGCGTAAACTTTGCATTTGCTAAGGATATGCCTACAAATTGATCTTACATCGGATAGATACTCCAATAGAACTCACCCTACGCATCTAATTCAGATTTCAAGAAACATAGTTCTACTTACGGGTCCTTTTGGCTTGCAACGGATTTAGTATCGCAAAGTTAGAAATTTGAAAAATAGTGTTTTGTTGAACAGCCAATCGATTCATCAAGAGACGTTAACTATTGTGGACTATTAGTTTGTGGAGCTGGAGTCATTGTGGACAAGTGTTTGTCTTGGCGGCAAACGTGATATATTCGAAACCAAACACGAACATTTTATTGTAAACTAAAAATGAAGTACAAAATATGACATTGCGATATATCGCTCGCTCATCATGACTTGGCTCATAAACAGAGTTTCGTACAACATAATTGAAACACAACACTATCAAATGATGGTAAAATTTTATTCAATATCAGTAATCATCAGTTGCTTTACATGGACAAATACATAATTATTAAATAATACTGAAAAAATCCTACCACATTTCTCTGAGCTCTGTGTTCCGCTTCGACCACTGGATTAACAACATCACGTATTTTTATACCGCTACATTAGGTTGACGTTATACTTCGCAAGAAATGAAACAGGAATGAACTCTATGATATCCTAATGCCACAAAATTGTATTCATAAAGACATACTATGAAAATTTAGACCAAAGATCCATCTATAGCTGAATTTTGGAATGCATATCCGCTCAAGCTGATATTTGGGAAGCCAACATTTTTGGTACAACAAATTAGATTATATAAATTGGATTGTTACGTTCTCCAGGTCAGTGCATTGAATATACACGTATAGTTAATTTGGAAATGTATGTCCGCCCAGGGTGATTCATATTGTCGTGACCAACATTTTTGATACAAAAAAAATTGAATTATCTGAATTGGATTGATACGTTCTGCATATCAGTGTATTGAATACACATACATAGCTAAATTGGATTTACATGTCCGCTCAAAGATATATATTTCTGTGGTCATCAGTTTTGGTATAAAAAAATCGGATTATGTCGATTGAGGTGTTCGGAGGTTTTCTGTCTGCTGTAAACTACAAATAATTCGGAACTAGATTTGTCAGTAGGTACTTTGAATCAAATTTTTCATCTTTGCAAACGGACGTAACGTTGTTTGGTATATATGTACATTTTACTAGTATAATCTCTGGCATCGTAACGCCAGGCTGTTTAACAATGTTGTATGACCGACGCTTCGGCGACAAAACTTAAAATCTCGTAGCTTCAAATATAAAACAACATATGTTAAACGTATAATATCGCTATGGTAATATTTGATGCTTAATCATTATAATATAAGATGTTTTGTGAACGAAATTAAATTGACAAATTACACAAAATATGTCTATATTTTAAGATTTAGAGTTTCATAAGGTAAAATGTAATAGCTACACATATGAAAGTGTGAAGTATCAATTTCGAAACTTATTAGTTTCAAATTCATGAAGGCAAAAAATTTGCAACAGAAATAGAGGATGTAACATGCTTATAATAGCTTAAATTTTTTAATTTCTACATTTGAAAATGGGTTCAAACATAATTTTATTTTCTCCAACAACTTGA
Organism: Trileptium ribeirensis; assembly: GCA_030248225.1. Taxonomy (NCBI): domain Eukaryota; kingdom Metazoa; phylum Nematoda; class Enoplea; order Enoplida; family Thoracostomopsidae; genus Trileptium; species Trileptium ribeirensis. The sequence continues at coordinate 25,330 of JASANE010024559.1, forward strand.
AAAATACCATCATTTCATATTAACATTACTAGTAAATTCCGTAGTCAAATATGAAAAGAAAGAAATCACACTATGATTTTATTACAGCAATTTAGATTTATTATAAATTTGTTTCGTGATATTTTACAAAATTAAAATTATACAGCGATGTTTTCTGATTATAATACTTATAGGATTAAGTTTGTGCACATATTTTAATACACCTCAGGCCAAACAGTTGCCCAAAGCTTCTTAGCACCCGCTTCTGGACGACTCAAATAGAACCGATCCAACATTTGATAGTTGATAATTTTATGTCGATGAAGCATTAGAGCATGTTCAAGGTCGTCTTCGTTATAGTTAGGCCTAACCGGACGAAACCAGCTTCGATCATAGGCAGGATCATTGGCTAGTGCCCAATAATAGCGTTCGTCGCCTCGCTTCGGTGGTGGCGGTTCCGGCGGCGTTGGATGAATAAATTCCGCTTGACGTGCCCGCTGATGATCGTCCCAAAGCGCACCGAATGTGTCATAAAATTTCCATCGTTTAATTCCCCATTGCGGTTTGTAGCGTTGATCGAGGTCGGCCATGTGCACTTTGGCGCCCTGCCACGGATAAAATTGGCCTGGGCCACGAACTGCTCCACGATGATAACGTGATACAATTTCGACGGTCTTCGCACATGGTACACTTCTAGGACAATATATAGTCGTTGGACCACCTGCACCGACTGAAGCTGATCGTTGTAATCTCATATTACGAATTAAATGATATATAGGGAAAGCATAATAAAAATAATGCTGTAACTATGTAGCCCTGATAACACATAAATAAATATATGCACAATATTTATAGACATATGTATAAACAAGCTTGAATATCGAAAAGTAAATTTGTGGCTCATCTATTATTTCTAAAAGTGCATTCACCAATTGAAAGTTCTTGTACATGAGCGAATCAGGGATATCGAAAAGATCTTGAAAATCTTTATACCTACAATATGAGCTCAAATTTTGAAGCAAGATGATTTGCCAGACTTTTCAATTACTATTTACAGTCAAATTTTGATCAATTTTTTTATGAAAATTTCATGAAACTTTGAGCTAAAATTTTTAGCACAAATTTTGGGCTAAAAGCTAGAACGTGTGGTCGATAAATGTGGAACAGCCTTTAGATACATGTGTCACCGCAGTTTATAATGGCCATAATCCTTGCAAAATGTAGTAAATATAAACACGAAATATTTTCAGATAAAAAGGCATGTCTAAGCCAAATTTCGCGCATGATTCATGTGTTCATGAAGCAAATGTAGTAATCATTCTACCATGAAACTTGGCACTAAATAGTTGTTGTTTCTATATGCTAAGGTATGACATATTTAAATCATTATTCAGCTACATTATATAACACGCAACACATTCAACATTTACATTATACGAGGTATTCTATTCATTATATACACAAAGTAACAATGCTAGGATGTAATATGCAAAAGGTATATGTTTATTCATCTAAAATTTTGGAACAAGCATTCAAAATTTCACTTAATGTTCAGTATGTGTTTCGAAATACGTTTTAATGCTAATACCACTGTGAAACAAGTTTTTTCAGACTTCTGACCGTGATAATAGCCACAAAATCATATGCCGACTGCGGATACTTTAGCGGCACTTTGGGTTTTGTTTTATGTAGGAACATCTTAATACACAAAATGGCAATCGTTCAACATTATCTATGAGTTACATGGATTTCAAATGTTTTAAAAATGGCAATTTTTAATATTAGATTTAACCTATGCAGGGCAATGCTGGAAAATTTCGTAAGAGCTGTCGGCCGGATCAGCCGAGCATTACAGCGGCCATCGCCAAGCAGTTTAGCCTCCGGGCGGCCGCTGAGCCGCTGGCAGGCCGATGCGCTGCCGGCCGGCTGTTGTACTGACAGACGGCCGCTGAACTGATCGGTTTTTGGCAGTTTGACTTAAAACCTGGCCGTTGCTCAACACTATTGCAGAGCCTTTATAAATATATCTCACCAGCATATAATTATGTTGCACACTGAAATCTGGGAAAATTTAATTTCTAGTACATTCTGCATATATATCGGTTAACATAGCGTAGGCAAATTTATCATTCTGCATAAGACGTTTATATTAAAATTGATTTGGATTTATAAATTTTGTATATACCAAAAAAATTATATGTGTTTTTGGTGAATAGTATGTTTAAAGTAATCGGCATTAAAACATTTCCACAATTCAAACTATTCCACATTAGATAAAGGTATTTTTGATATAGTGAACAACACTGTATCATACATATAATCCCTGAAAAAGCATACCATAATCGTATTTTATCGTATAGCTCGTATTACTATCAAAATGTCTTTTTAAAAATCGAGTCGCTTACCCGCTTGACTAGCCTGTAATACATCTTTTTCTTTACTTAACCAAATATTTTAGCAGTCGGCATATGGTTTTGTGGCTATTATACCGGTTATTGATTTAAAAATACCTCGTGTGAAAGTGGTATTAGCAATAAAACATGTTTCGAAACACGTAGTGAACATTAACTTAGATTTTGAAACCTTGTTCCAAAATTTTACATGAATAAACATATGCATTTTACATGTCACAACGTAGCGTTGTTACCTTCTATTATTCCTTTTACAAGGTCGCTAGATACACTTTAGATTCAGGGTTAAATTGGGGTGAAAAATATAATAGTGAAGCTTTGGTCACACTGACATCTATTTGTTAGCATTGGCGTCAAATCATTTGACTAATAATTCATAGTAATATACAATGCAGTTTTAAATTTGGGCTCCAAGCTCCGCTCGACTGTGGAGCGGAGCCAGCTATGCCTGACCAGCCGAGCCTAAAAAAACTGGGGTCGGCCCTTAGAACAACTTTTCTAAAATAACAAACATGATTAAAGCAAGTGATATATTGTATAGCATAGTATACCGCCAAAAAAAGAAACATCTTTGATTTAATCAGTTCGCCTGTATATAGTTCATTTGGCAGTTTGTGTTTGACATCTGTAATATTTATAGATTTTAATCTTTTATTGTTTGGAGCCTGCGAACCGATTTTAACCGATCGGAAGAGCCGAACTGAACCCACCAGATCAGAACACTGCATATGAAAAGTCTAGCCGAACTGATTCTGCATGCATCGAGCTTGGACATAGCTCAGGAAGAGTAGAGTCGCGCCAGAAAATAATAGCACTTTTTTACCGTAAAATATAGTTTTAGAGATACATACGATGTTTACTAACCATGCATGCTCGAGGTCTAAAGTACAAGTGGGGAGCGCGGTTCGCAGCGTCCGCGATGTTGTAGGCTTCAGGCTCCCACGGGAGGAAATCGATGAGGGTTGCGGTGCTTCCACGGTTATGCGTTCGGTGCCTTCGGGCTGCCAGGGAGGCTTGTAGGACCTGTCGGGGAGAGGGAGTGGGATGGAGTGGTAGCCGATGGGAGGGGGTTTGAACCTTAGGGAGGGTAACTCCCTACCCCTTGTTAGCATGTATGGTGCTAACCCCCTTTGTCGCAAATACAAAATTCCAGCAACATCCGAAAGCATATGGAAGCCAAACGCCTAGCTATCAAGAATAAAGTTATTTAGTAACGTAATGGGTGAGTCCACTTTAGGTGCGTACACCAATGTTCTTTTATCAAAATCACGATATGCATCTTTCACGTTCACATTTCTACAATTAGTATTCGCATTTTAGAATCGGGAACAGGGCTCTGCGATGTACGAACTTTGCGTACACGTACGTTTCTCCATTTCACAGTTGTTGAGGTTCACCAAATGACACGCTGAATCACACAGCTATCCTCGCGATCTTTGTGTTTATTGCACTATACACAAAGAAACGCGATTAAAAATCACGTTTTCCCGTGTACGCGGTCAGAAAAATGTGACGCTTAATCGCCAAATATCGACCGCCAACAGCACCCACATGTTGCTACATCACGAATCTTTGTTCGGGTATATAAGGGAAAATCTTTGTTCGCGTACAATCGTCTTTTTTACAATCTTGAACTGACTTGAGCAAAACAATCCAAGTGTACGCACCTAAAGTCATAATTCGGTATATAACCAATATTTTATTCTTTAATCTGTTCACGAAATGCATCGTTCGCGTTCACATTTCTGCAATCGATATTCGCATTTTAGTGATCGGGAACAACGGCTCTGCGATGTACGAGCTTTGCGTACGCGCACATTTCTCCAGTTCACAACTGTTCAAGTTTACCAAATGACATACTGAATCAGACAGCTATGCTCGCGATCTTTGTGTATACTGTACTATACGCAAAGAAACGCTATTAAAAATCGCGTTTTGCCATGGACGCGGTGAGAAAAATGTGATGCTAAATCGCAAAATATCGGCCGCGAACAGCACCTACATGTTGCTACATACATTCAGTGTATAACCTATATTTTATTCTTTAATCTGTGATCCCCGAAAAAAATGAAAAATAAATTGAAATATAAAGGAAAACGGGACCAAATGCCAACATGCACGTGCCTATTCTATTTTTCAAATACATTTGTGGGATTTGACTCGGTTTCATAAATAAATTCTATTCAGTCAAAACCGTGTTCTCAAAGTTTTCCTTAAATTAATGCGCTCTATTCGCAGTAAATATTATGCCGTCTGGAACGAAATAATAAAAAACCAGTCAACGTGGGATATTTCCGAAACCGACCAAATTGTACTTCATAAAAATTTATATCTTCAAAATAAATTAAGCACGGGTTTTTAAAAATAGCGAAAAACTTTTTAAAATGCACCATTTTTGACATGGCCAAACATATGACCTGTCCCTATAATTCAACGAAGTATTATTCATAATATACTGTTTAAAATACTTATATAATTCGGCGAGAATAGCCGCGACAAAAAATGCACAAATTTAGCCTGTATTGATTGATAGTGTAACGTAATAACTATGTTGAATCGGTATGTTGCAGATGGTCACACAAAATGTCAAATCCCTTCTGAGCCCGGACGCAGCATGGTCAGTTTAACAAAACCAAAATGATGTAATAATATTTTAGTCTGGCTAAAGCTCTCTCTAGTCATCCGCAAAGCGGCATACTTTTGCACCACCTCAGCCGCTTCTGTATTGTCGAAATTCAGAAGGGACATCGCAGCACTGCTTCTGAAAAGCGATTACATGCGTTTGGGCATTTAGTTAGAATTACAATATGCTGTTGTGAGATTATACGCCTACCGAACAACAATACGTGCTGACATCCACATGATAGCCCAGGGGAAGCGGCGTGAAAAACTCCAATGGTAAATGGTTGAGATATGAGGCAATATTAAAAGAATGCGAGTGAATTACTTGAAATAGAAAAGGAACCACTGTATAAAGCACCTGTCTCTCGGATTAGATTACCTTTTTCTTGGTAAAAATGAAGGCACAGTACTCGGTCGATGTGTTGTTTCCTCATGAGAGCGTAAAATAAGGTAGGAAGATAACTGTAGGATGTTCTGAACAAATATTTCCTGTGTGGGAATGATATGAAAACGACAATACTGTACCTGTTCTAACAAACTATGTTCATTTCGCATGTTTATCGAGCTCTTTGTGTGGGTTTATCGACCACACTCACTTTCCGTGACTTCGGAGCTCAATCAATGTGACTGTGGGCAATATAGCTGAACAAGCGACCTACCCTAAACTTAAACTAAGTTCTACAGAAACTCAATACTTCAGTTTTTGTACGTTGGCAAAATAACCTATAAATCCGTTGAAACTAGCTGCTAAACCAGCAAAAACTTTAGAAATAAACCATTAACGATGGTTTTAGCGATTAAAACTTAATGCTTCAAAAATTACAAAACCCTGATTAAAACACTAAAAATTCATGATTGCGCTATTCCCTTAATTGAAATAAGCCGCTATAATGAAGAGCAAATGTCATATTGCTACACTGAACCAAGCAAGCGAGAAGGGCGTTACGGATTTTTGTTGGAAAAAGCATCGAATGCGTGCAATGTCCGCAGCCACAAATTCGCAGGAAAGAAAGCCAAGGATATTAATGTTAGGCTCGCCTATGTACAGCTCAGGCTAAGTTTCGGTATCAGAATGTTGCTGTATTTAGCCGAATCTTCTGCGGATTAGTTTAGAATCATGCTTTTCTGACCATGGTAAATTGTAATTTACTTTAAACTACTGAACAGGAATTGCAAATTCGCGGAATTCATGGCTCTGAGGATAAATATGTGCACTATTGTTAGGGTTAATTTCTTTACAGTGGGAGTGGGAAGTCCTGCGAGTGGGGGGTCAGTTGCACCCTCTCATTGGTTTAAAGGAGGCAATGCCTTGTACGCTGTTTAGAAATACGGTTCATGACTTATGACCGTAATAAACTGTTCGCTTAATTTAATATTGTGATATTTGAAGATTTATTTATAAGGATTTAGAGTTGATTATGTAATAATAAATAATTTAGTTTCTTTGCAACTTGTACATAAGGCACACTTGTGGAATTTTTAGATATCTCTGCCTCCGCATATGGCTTGGCGAAATGAAGCTATAATTATCAATTCACTCCCACTGAGGTTAAAAATTCTACCAATCCCTACCACTATTAAATATATTTAGGATATATAACATACAAGCTGACTCTGCAAGGTCCCAGGAGTGGAATCCAGCCGAGGTCGGCGGGGGGAGGGGCAGGGAAAGGTTATCTCAGGGAGGTAGAGACCCTTGGAGGGGGGGTGCCACATGAGGGGGAAATTTGTGATCTCCTCCCCGAGTACCTTCTTTTTTGCCTATTTTAGCTCAATTTTTGCCACTTTTCACCCTACGTTTGTCAATTTTTGCTCAATTTATCCGCGCGCCATCGGTGAGTAGCACGGGGGGATATTTGTACGGCGCAATAGAGGAGTAAGGTATTACCCACAAGTGGATATACCAAGACATCGGGAAAGTCCGAGGCTCAGTGGGAATAGCCCTCCCTAAATCCCTGCTCCGGCAAGTATGATATAAAGCTAATCTCAACTGCTTTTACAATAAGTCTAATGTAATGCAACCTTAACCGAACAACAGGTTTTCTATTCATCTCCAGAACTGAGGGCGGCTAGAATTTAACATATTGATGCCATCCCATAAAGACAGTGAGCAGTGGCGTACTGCCACATACGCTAGTTTTAGATTAAAATAACAGCACCTCAATAACCAACAGAGGAAAACCTCTATAACATATCTCTATAACCATATCTTGATAACTAATCGTAACTTTTTTTTTCGCACTGGTTCAATTTATTTTAACAAGGTCGTACTGGGAGCATACTGCTGGGTACACTGATTTAGCATATTAATTGGGCAGATTGGGTCGCTCTCTAAAAGTTTTACAGATATTGTCGGCAATTGGTGATTCAGAAATGAATTCTGCTCAAACTGATATGTTGGCGAAAGATTGCACCTGATTCGTACACGGAGAGCCATATTACTGCGTTGTCATTCGTTGTATGCACTAATATGTGATATCTTGATAATTCGAACAAAATAAAGTGAAACATCTTGCATACTCATTTTCGCAATTTTGCTTCATGTTTGTATAAAGTTTCACAACACAATAGAAAAAATGGTAGACATTTGACACAGTAAAATATTAAATCAACAATTTCTAGATATATATATATTTAGGTATGGTATTGAATGGTATATAGAACACCTTATTTTTAGTTACGTTTCACTTAAATGGTCTATAGGAAAATATTATCTTTCAGCCTGCAGTTTATCATTTAATTTGTCTGTGGTGTGAAAGCGCTAGATACAAAAGCTTCTAATTTAATCCGTAATTGGGGCTAAAGCGTACAGGCTCGCTAAGACATCCTAAAATATGAAAGTGGTGTGGGACTTATTTAACCATTAACATCCTGATGCTCCCAATGAATTTATATTTCCAGCAGTTCGTGCAGTAAGAAACGTTTTTTCTTGCAATGTATAGATTATCAAGACTGGACTTATAGAAACGCACAATGCAGACTAAATAACTACAGCTAAGAATTTTACGAAATCTGAATCTGTTGTTTGAATTGAACCATGTTAGAAAATTGTATGACTTTAGTATGACTGAGTAGAATTTTGAGAAAGCAATTAAATGGAAGGTGAAATGGATAAGCAAACCATCTTAAGCAACATATGTGGCGCATGACAATACTTTTGAGAAGCAGGATAAAAAGCAAAAAAATTTAACAAAAAAAACTTCTTAATAATACTTTAGAAAGGAAAATTTTCATACGAAATACATGTTTGTAAATATAAATTGCCAAATGCTATGCGCACGTTCAAAAGTTGATATATTATATCGCTAGGAAAATAAAGTATTTTCTAAGAAGAAACACGAAAGTTTTTAAAGAAATCAGGGTGGCCTTATCAAAAACGGAAGATGGATAACTGATGCCTGCCAAAACAAAATATAGTGTCTCGCACACACTGATAAGCAACACGTGAATTGTAACAAAGAAACAGATCAAATTTCGATATGTATTGTCACAACGATGGTGCTTAAACAATTAATAATTTTATAAAAATTTCTGGGTTTTATGTATCCCAACAATTCGCATGAGATGAATTTCGTAAAGTACGCAAACGTGAATTTAAGATAAAGTGTTAAGGTGATATTTTTTATGTGAGTAGTGAAAACAGGTGAATTTAGTTCCAATAATGCTAATAGAATTATAGTCATGGAAATTTCATTTTTGTCAGTTTTTTTCGAGAAACAGTGATCGAAAATGAAAGGTAATAGACATTGCAAAAGCAAATTTTCATGGGAAATACACAAAATATAGATGACCAGGAGTTCGATGCCTTAAACTTTTTTCCAAGAACCTTTTCCAACAACTGCTTCAGTGGAAAATAAAAATTGTTATGTCAAACAAAAGCTGACATAAAATACCTGGTTCGCATACACTACAACAAAACAGGTATTTCACTTAATTTGGCGACAATGGAAGAAACCCAACATATATATCGCTAATGTTTCGATGTACATTTCACAACGAAGAGCCTAATAATCTGCTATGTAATAACTGAATTTTGCACAAAACAAACTGTTTCGAAAAATTAAGGCTTTAGTCCTAAATAAACGCAGCAGATTGGAGTTAAAGCAGCTGGATAGAATGACAACAAAGTTATCAACGCTTAAAGAAAAAAACAACTGAGATTATTAATGAAACCTGATGGAAAAATCGCAAAAACCAAACTTAATGTTTGCTAATCATTGAAAAATAAAATACAGCTGGACGAGTTTGAGATAAATATCGGCAAATCAACTGATCATGCTTTAATAAAGTTGGAAAGTTGTGATGGTAAAAAATGACTACTTTTAAGAATAAGCTTAGAATTTCAAAAATCGAAAGAGGGGCTGTAAATATACTTGGATTAACTATGAAAAAAGCTTGTAGGACAGCACGACAACGTCATCAGGACATATAAATTGTTCTATTAAAAACCGAAAGCTCCATGATTCGTGTGTTCGAAAGGAACAGCTTGTTTAAAAGGCAACCAAAAGAATCCTGATTCGGAATAGCACTTGCACAAAGCTTTTGTGCTTAGGTTTCCACTATTATTACAAAGTACCGATATGTCACAATTTATTGAGCAAAATCCTATAGATAATTTCGCGTATCAAATGAACGACATTCGATAGCCATCAGCAAAAACTTTTCAAATGCAAATATGCACATTTTGATGCGTAATCGCTTGCTGGAGATCCAAATCTCAGAACTATATTCCATAAGCACATTAGGACTTAAAAAGCCTTACTTAGAGTTTGTTGCAGTGTTAGGCACGACAAGATATGTTAAATACTTCATATATAAACGGGTGTCCTCAAAACCTGTAACTCGTCAATGTGGCCACACAAGACGTACGTCATTGCATAAAATGTGTCCAGGTAAAGGCGGTTCTCAATAAATTAAATTCTACGTGAGCTAAACAACGAAAATAAATTGCAAAAAAATAAACCCTACCCGATACAAAATAAACTACGGGTGTTGGATTTGCGTAAGGTAAAATATAATTTGTGTTCGTAATATACAAATTATAGATACATTTACAGTACACATACACAAATATATGTATATATAATATAAACATATAGAAATGTTTACACTTATATTTGTGTGCTATATTTTAAACACATATGATATAAACTTAGTATGTGGGTTCAAAACGATTGCATCGTCAGAAACTCGTCGCCAAACAACACAGCTGCCGTGGGTTCTGCTGTGCTGCGGAAGCATTATTCGTTGAGCAATAAAAGCGATTCTGTGAGAAACAACTTTCCTCATATATATATTCACTACGACATCGCATGCAGCTGTAAATTGCAACTGCAATATTATTGCTTTGTAAAACTTAGCAATTTGCACTGCCGAACTTCTTACACTTAATAGTGTCAATAATGTCCACCGGCGTAGCCAGGATTTCCTCAAGGGGGGGGACAAAAATACTGCAAAAATTTAGACAAGTAAATACGCTACATGAAGGCGCTATAAGCTAAAACGCGGGCTGTTATCAACGCATGATTTAATCACATAACAAGATTTTTCTCATTACATAAGTAAACTGAATTATCTTAAATTATAGCAAGATTTTTCTCATTATATATGTAAACTGAATTATCTTAAATTATTTTTTTAATTTTTAAACTTTTCCAACGGGTTAGCCAAGCATCTAATACCGGTTGTACTTCAAAAGTCTAATCGGCGGTTATTTTTAGAATATTCGTTAATGATATCATCATAATCAATACTGATGTCTTTGTGTACGAACATCAGGGCCAAGCCGTTCAGTCTAAAACTCGCTCATTGAGTTCCGGAGATAAGTTTTTAGATGTTTCAGGGCACTAAATGACCGTTCATTCGTCGCAGTCGTAACAGTCTCCATCATTATTGCCATTATTTCCAGGATCGCGAGCATCAATCTTTTTTTGGCGAAAAACGACGTTAGAGTTTTTTGTGGATTAGACATTGTATTAATCAGAGGTGTTAAAGTATATTAAATCTGGAATAATTTATCTCAAACTATAACATACAATAGAATGCACAATAATGACATTGCACAATAATAAGTTTCCGAAAGTGCAGCCGTTGCTAGTTATATGAGTGTTATACAGCGTAAATGCTTTTTGCAAAAATTGTGGAGATACGGCATCTCCAATTTCCGAGGGGGGGGACATGTCCGGATGTCCCCCCCCCTGGCTACGCCCTTGATAATGTCAGCTACATTTTGAATGACCTATTTTGCATAAAATTTTTATAAACTCGGCCCGGCCTTTTATAAGTTGACCTACAGAATTCGGGTCTTTTCTACTATTGCTCGTCCGAAATTCTTCTTCTCGACGAGATGGCTCAGAAAATGCCCATTCTTGAATCGAATGGCAATAAAATCGGTTTACTAGGTTCACAAGTTAATGACTTAGGCCTAGACTAATGCTTGACTTAGTCTCAGGTTTGGATTTCAGATAAGCGGCAATAAATCTATAATCCGTGAACCATTTAAACTCATTTTACACCATTTGAATTATCTTGTGAATGTGGTTTAAATTTTATATAAAAATATATATTTGTCGAGAATAAATGTTCTCCAAAATTTTGAGTACCGTTGGTCAATGGGAACACAAAAAATTGAAAAAAATTGTCATAAAAATTGCCGAAATGGGTATTCACAGAACCGCCTGTCCATCAGAGTGGAATGGTATCAAAATTTTCGCTGCATCTTCGAAACGGATCAATTTCAGGCTGTGGGGATTCTAGGAAAGGCCCCAGCCTTTTGTCGGCAAAAGTTAAAAAACATGGCTGTCGGAGCAGCTCATAGCATAATATGTGTAGTTTTCTGAATTCTCTTTAGCCAACGTTTGTACCATGCATTATTTCATTATAGGAAAAAATTCAAGAGTACATCAACATACAGGGAATTTCGTAATGATATGACGCTGAACGATGTAGAGAATACGTCCTTTTATATTGTACATCGTCTGGCTGGCCTTGCAAATGAAAAGAAGAAATGCGTTGCGCGATGAATCTGTACAGTTAGTGCTGTGATCGTAAAAATACTTTTTTGGTTTAAAGATATATTAAATCACTGTTGTGTCCTAGGTCAATAGGCTCACCTGAAAAAGAAACATTTCAAAATTTTTAAACCAAGCTGAGCATTTGTCGCAATAAAATTACGATCCTAATGATGGAAACTAAATTCAGAATGGTTCATGGGAATCGAAGTGTTGTAGAACTTTGTTAAGTTTTAAGTGCACATAATTGTTGCGTTGTTCATAAACTGTTCCGATTTCCAGATCGAAATTACAATACCTATTCAAACTGTGAACAGACTTGTTCGTTTTTTTTTACCTTTCGCATTTACAATAAATATTTGAACAGTGGCGGAACTGGTTTATTTATCGGCTGATCGACTAAAGCCGAATAATTGAGATTCTGAATACTGTTCATGTAAAACTAAAGAAATTTGTTCAGGTTTTGAAATGATTCCGTTCGGAGAATTGAAATCTACGCTTTTATAGGCAAAATGGTCCAACTTAACTATAATACAACAACTGCGTGCAAATCAATTTCTATGTAGATATGAATACCAGTTTAAAATGGACCGCGGAGCTCAAAAATTATGTCTAAGTAACACTAGATAAAGTGAGCCACTGTAAGTTTCGTATTCGGTCTTTCAAAAATTGAGATGTCCAGCATAAAGATATAAAGTACATATTTATCCAATTTTAAGATAGAAATTGGCACTGAACACTATTTGGTCAAATGTAATTTGGTGTGAAACTGCAACTGAACAGACTACTGTATTTTCGAAATCGAGACAATTTTCGTCCACAGAAATTTTTAGAAAATTGTCGAAATTTCGCGAATCAAAATTTGTCGATTCTGAACTAAGCAAGTTTGCTACCGAACACGAAGATCTTAACTACAAGATCGATTTGCTTTTTCAAGTTACTGCTGCATTAAATTCGTTCACGTAGTCTGAACAATCCAATTATTGATAGGTATTATGACGCTGAATTTTAGAAAATTGAAAATCGCCAAAGTGTAGTTGAAGCACAATGTGTGATTTCGAATACTTGGATTTGATCTCGCAGCTTTTTGGTTGGCGAAAAACAGGACGAATTTAAACATTTTTAGCGTATATACAAGGATTGACATTCGTTATTACAAATTAGGATAGTTTGTGGGTCAACTAAGCTTTCCTGTGCACTGTCTATACAGCGGGCTTTCACAGAGATATTTAAAGCGAAAACTTGTGTCATATAAATATGTATATATGTAGCAATTTATATAACATATGTATAACGTTTTATATTAAATTGTTCCATATCGTTTTTTCCAACGGCATAAGGTCACGTGGTTGAAATAAGGAATGTGCATTTTATTGGTGGGACAGCAAAGTGTTTATATCATGTTACAAATGAGCCAAGGTTACGATTCGAAGTTATTTTATTCAAAACGTCAGAATATCTGCTACTGTGTAGGTTTTACATTGTTTGATTTATTATTTCTGTGGATATGACGGATGTCATGTACTACAAATTGACACAAATGACGTTAAAAATAGTGGGAATGACATGTGGGAATTGACCAACCGGACAAGTTTTGCCCAATTTTTCTGGGCTTTTAAGAATCGTTACGCACGCTATTTTTATTGATTTCACAAGTTTCTATAATCAGCCAGCAATCATGAAACCGGTGTTTCTGGCAATAAATCTTTGAGTTTTTGTCTTAGGTTTTTAAGCACATGCGTGACATTCTGTAAAATAGTTAATATAAAGAGAAATCTGGAATTTATTATATAAATAATAATATAATCAAAACACCACATGTCTTAGACGCATACGCGCATCTGTCACATTTGTAATTACTAATTTAATTTTGTTAGGTATTTGTTTATTAAATATGCACCTCCAGCACGATGCACCTGTCCTAAAACTTAATTTTTGTTTCGATTGATGTTTATAAGCATAAAGACTGCAAAATTTTTATCCAGGAATTTTGTAACGATTCCTCGTTTGGTAGACTTAAACTATTGGCGTACATGCTCGAATTCCGTTGTCTGTGGGGGCAGCAGCTGGGGGCTGGTCAGCTTCTGACTTCCTAGCTGAGCTGTCAACCACTCCGAAGGAGACAGAGGATGAGGGCGCGGCACGTTCGCCGTCTATACATTCGAAGCCTGTTACGGCACTATTGGAATACAAGCTGGAGCTATTGTTATACATGCTCGAGGTCCCTGGGACAAATGTAAGCGACCGAACTATTGGTATACATGCTCGGGGCATAAGGTCCTGGAGGTACGGTACCTAGATCCTTGGGGGGTGGTGGTCGGGTCGGCCTTCGGTTTTTCAGGGGTGGGGTCAGCCGCTCCGAGGGGTAAGGATCCGCGCCTCAGAGAGGAAAAACCTTTATCATCCCCTCCTTGTGAGCATGTACGAACTGTTGCTTTGTGTGATATTAGTAGATTTCAGCTTTGCGACACAGGTTCTTTAGCTGAGAAAAGAAAAGGAAATAAAAATTATACAAAGCATGTCCTTACCTACCGTTTATTCTGGGCGATTATACCATAGCCTTAGATGTATATTTTATGTGGGAATAACTGCAGGATAAAAATCGTTTTAATTTATGCGGCGTTCACGTTATAATGTCTCCAACGTTTGGAACATATGTACATCACACAGTGTCATGCACACTGTTGACAACAGAATGTCTTAGACACCCCATCTTTTTAATAAATTTTTTCAAAGGTAGCTAGTTACGCGTATTACAACGTCTCGACAGTGTCAGGCACACCGTGTCTTCTGGCAGTTTTATTGACACTGTTCAGAACTATTTGAGCAATGTTCATACGGCCTAGATACAAATATCGTAAATTTAGAAAAAACTACACAGGACAGTTCACTAAAAAATCGCATTAGCTACTGCGGTGTCCGTTATAGTTAATTCGCGCCAAATTGGTAGCTAAGGGTGTGTACGACACGGTCAAGAAAAAATGTAGTTGCTAGGGGTGTGTGGTACACCCTCGGCAATTGATTTACAGTATGGGTGTCACCTTGATTGTCTATGCAACAGGACCGTTCCAGTCTGCTACGTTGGCCCTAACTGTCATCAAGGTCCGTTAAGGACTCGACAAAGCCCGAAAGGCGGATAACCAGCGCTCTGACGCGATCCGATTCAACGTACCCATCGGCTAAACCTGACCGCTGTAGAGTCATGGATTTGTATTGCTCGCTTTTAACCTTGTCTATTTTGTCCGTTCGTGTACCATATGCTTTTACGTATGCAATTTTAACTGTTTTTCATATTGTTCTGTTTATCCGTCGTATATGTCACGTTTTATATTGGCACAGGTATATGAATATAGGAAACGAGAAATTACGTGGATAGGACCAACCATAAAGGAATTTTAGGATTTATGGAGACTTCGACCAGGTCAGAATTTCTTGAGTACATTCTAAAGCACATAAGATCAAAATTACGACCGTCCGGGAATAGGAGGCCGCTCGGCCGCCCGCCAAGCATCGAACGGCAGTGGCTGTTCGCTGAACGACGAACAACACTGACACCGAAATTCACTGGGGAGTAGTCAAATGTCAAAATATTAACTTTACCTAGGTTAACCGAAACTTTTCCCAATGGTTGAGCTTAAAGGAAAACAACGGCAAACGCGAAAACAACAAATTCGGATTTTCATAAACAGGTGAAGCGGTCACGGTTTCAACGAACCGTAGCTTCCTCCAATGGTTGAGCTTAAACGAAAACAACGGCAAACGCGAAAGCAACAAATTCGGATTTTCATAAACAGGTGAAGCGGTCACGGTTTCAACGAACCGTAGCTAGTCAACGGCTAGGAATTTGAATTTATGCTCCGAATACTTTTCGGTGCAGAATTATATGGACTTTCTAACGAGGTCTAGTAGAACAAATTCGGTTCATAGGTTGTCGAGTTATGTTAATAATTTCATCTCTTACTCGTCGAAACAACCGCTGCCTACGCTAAGTAGGGTTGTTGTCATCATTTGATTGCATCACTTTTCTATGTCGCAAATCTTTTTCGGCCATTAATGCCTTCCAGAATCTATGGCGAACCTTAGCCCGCTCCGTCTCTGACCCAAAATACCTTGTCTTACTTGCTACGGCTACAATACGAATCGATTCGGGCCAAATCGCCTCCGAATTAACGCCATCGTCGAGATTATAACTCTTCACGATTTTCTGTGGAAGGCGCTAGATCGGCCCTTTGGGTATCACTGTGCCGATTGATCGAATCTATAACTCAAGAGCGCCGACGCATTACGATCTGCTCCTTTCTCTGTACATTGGGCACAGCGAAACCGCCTCTGCACCCCTCATTTCTATCAACATCAGCCGATCAGGAGCGTCGTAACTGTTCCAGGAGTAACTCCGGTGAGAGTTTGATGTAGCCCATACATCAAGGATTCCAATGAACCCTAGCGAGTATTTATCCGCCCATTTGTTCACCCGATATAATGCGCCCCTATGGTGCATGTGATTTGCTATTGTATACCATAGGAGTTAACAGTTAATTTTCTTTCATTTTGTAAAATAGTATTATTTTCCTGCCAGCCCTAAATATTGCCAGGTGACCCTTATTCGACTCGCCTATTCTTGGCGAACACAACAATGCGCAGCAGGTCTTTACCTGACCCTCAGTTGATCCGTAGTAACCCGCCAAAGTACGCCCCAAAATCGGCTAAGTTTCAAAGTGGGCACAGAATACCAAGAATTTTATCTTCAACTCAAAAGTCTGCAAAACACCCCTCATTGCGTTCAACTTGTCGAGACAACTCCAAATTTATCCGGCTGGTCTCCGTATGCCCTCCCGTTAACTCGGGACAAGCACAAATAGCGCACCTACCTTCGCTAAGACTCTCTCTATTTTCATCATTTTAACAAATTTATAAATCCCACCCGTGGTACAAGGGTATTACCCCTCATCTGTATCGCCTTTTTGTAGCGAGTGCAACTATCATCTTAGGGCATCGTTCTGCCCAGCCGTTCGGCTAGGAGAGCCTGCCAAAGCTCCCTACACTAATGTATATAATTCGGCCAGCGTGGGTCAAGACCTAATATCAGGCCTAATTGTTTTGTGTTTGGTATCTTTCGAACCCTTTCTTCGTACTGGGATTGAATTTAACCCCAGCCCATCGAAATTGCACTGGGAACCTCTTGCCCCCAGACCCTTCTTTACCCTGTTTGTTTTTTTTCTTTCTCTATTCGACCTTTTCTGTCGTTCTTTTGTTTGCCGTTGTGTCTGTGTCCTCTTTCTTTTTTAGTGTTGGTGTTGCTGCGTCATGTGTCTTCTCTTCTGGGTTTCTCTTCTTTTCTTTCGTTTTCTTTTCTTTTTCCTCCTCTCCTTTTCTTTCTCCTCCTCTCTGTCTACCATTTATTTCTAATTAAAGCATTAATTAAGCTATTAATAATAATATTCATAACTAATAGTAATAAAATATATAGATGCATTGAAAATAAAAGGAAGGGTATAGACATATATATCTATACAAATAATATATAGAGTTATATATAAAATAAATACAAATATTCACTAAATGTGTAAGGTTAACGAATTTAGACATCTATATAGTTGTATAGGTATATAAGGGGACAGGGGGTAGGTTTGGAGCGCCACGGTGGCGCTGGTGGGTCCCAGGCGGGGGTGTCCTGCTGGCGGGTGGTTCCCCAAGGGGTGCGTGTCCCTGGCCCCGGGGAAAGTCAAGCCCGGCCACGCGTTCCCCCTTGGAACGCCCATGAATCTGTCTCAGTTGCATGAAATTTCAAAAAATCAAGATTACAAACACCCAGACTGATAGGCAAACATGCAATATTTACCTGTTGGTATGTGCTATGTATAGGGATTGGGTTTGTGGTGCTGTCTGAAAATTAGGAGTGGGACCATAGGCATGCCGCTGTTGACGGTGTAGAACAAAGCAAGAGACAGTTATTGAGCGAAAATAAATAAATGCCACAGACTAATATATAAACGTGCAATGTTTGCACGCGGCCGTATAGCTTTCATAGGGAATTCTCAAATGAAATTGGGTCGGGGTTCATGAAATGTTATGCATGTCTTGGGTTAATAATCTTAAACGGTGTTTTAATAGTAAGTAATATTTTAGTAATATTTAATAGTTTTTCTCAAGGATTGTGTTTTGATTTCATGCTTTAATGCTGGACGTTTATTGAAATAATTATCTGATTTTATTCTCGTTTCTCTTTGTATGATAATCTTGACTCCATATAATATCCGATTGATCTTATGTATACTTTTGGTATTTGTCTATGCGCATTTCTTGAGATCCAAATTTCTAGGCCTAAAAGTACTAAGCTGGTTTTATCTGAGTACTAAATACCGACCAGAGAATACATAATTCACTTGCCCTGCACCAATCATATAGGGTTCATGCAGTAATTTATAGCCAAACAATACTTTACTAAATTTTGTGAAATTCTCAACTTGTAAGCGTAAATGTTGCTATTTCCAGGTGCATTCAGGGTGCAGGCGTGGCCCAAGCCACTTTAATAGTACGAGCATCACGATAAACTGTCGCACCCGGGTGAGGTCGAGTTTTATTTTATCTTGGTCGCCTTTTTGTGATTTCTTTCCGGGATCATGAATGCACTTGGATGCCAACCAGAATATTACACACGACCCTCAATGGGCATCGCGTATCATCGGTGAAATAGCAAAGCACGCCTCTATTGGAAGCGCAGTGTTCGGCTTAATTTAATTGTTCATTGTCTCGAGATTTGTCATACTGTACACAGAGAATTTTCTGGTGAGGTTAACTTTTAATAGGGTAATTAAGACTTATAAGAACACCCAGTTCAGCGTAAAACCCTGCGTCTCTTTCGAGCTGGGAATACGTTAAATTACGTGCATAATAAAACCACTACGACCCTTTTTCACCATCTTAGCAGGATTATGTGGACCATCACGATTCACCCGCTAAATAATCATGGCCTGGCAAGTAACTAACCAGGAAGTACCTTAGCACCCTGAACCGTTTTTTAATCGACTAGGGTTTGACAGTATCTAAAATAATGTCAGAAACCGATTAGGATCAAAACTTGGAGCAAAACATAAAATGAAGCATGCGCCCTTACCCCTTTGAAATTAGCTCGGTTCTGAGAGAAGTTTTACCTCAGACCCGATGAGAGCAAAACTCTCAAATTTTTTCAGAGCGACTTGATCGCTGAATTTTCAGTTTTCTTTTATTTCGGTGTTATGACCCGTTAGGTCGTATATATAGTTGGGGTTCAGATTCAGACATATATTCGGGGTTCAGATTCAGATTCAGATTTGTATATATACTCCAGGGTTTCCTTGAGATTTCTCTCTCTGTGTCATCATAGGCATTTGTTGCTCGATGACAGAGTCTCCCGTTTGAAAATATATCTCGAACGATCGATGGAAATATTAAAATTACCATCGTTCGAGGAAGTACAGTGCAGTCACATACAATGCACAAACAGCAAAACACCAAAATTCGGGTTCGGGAATTGGAGACGTAGAAGGGAAAGGTAGAAGCAAGAACAGATTGAGTTCCAATTTTGGGCCCACTTGCCAGTTCATCTCCAGTGTAGGATACGTCGAGATTCATAAGTGAGAAATAGAGTTCTGTGAAATTACATCAAATTAAAGAAAAAATAGGATTTTTGGCCATATTTAGACGGTGCCTTCAATCGCTACGAGTGCAGGACAAACGTCTTTAAGGCCTGTAACTGTCGTCCCACAGTAGTCTTACCTGAAAAATTCGATAGAAGCCTCCTCTACTTAAAACTAAACTCTACATATCGAGTCAAAGTCAGCTCAAGTTGCCCCACACTAAAATTGCTATTTTGGACCATTTTTAGCGCTTAATAGCACCCGATCCCAAGATAGTACAAGTGTCCCCGTAAGCTTTACCATAGTCCTAGGGCTAAACTACCTCCGAGATTCATCAAAACTTACCGGAACCCTAAGCCGGTAAACATTGAGCGGTTCAAAGATGACAGAAAATTGCCCCTGATAACTATAGGACCGACTTTGAGCATTTATTACTAAACATCCACGCGTCCGAGGAATGCCCTCCGGGTTTTTGGATAGCCCCATAGACGGACTATCCCGCGCAGCAGTTGACAATGAAAACAACAACATAGGTTCGGAAAATCGCCCCCCCCTTAGAGTATGAAATGTGTGCCGATTTTAGATCGTTTTTGTCAGGATATGCTCAGTCTGACACACGCTCCTATCTCTCAATTTATAGTCCCATGATAGCTCTAGACATTTAACCGCCCAGGCTTATACAGTCTCTCTTATTCCCCAAGATACATCAACATTAACTACGCACCAAAATCCTCAAATTTTGCTGAACCTTTTCAGTGTAAATTTAAGCCTTCCTGACCGACTCAATTATAGTTTGAGAAATGCCCATCCCAAGTTCTAGGTAGGATAACACCCTATTTTCACCACGCGGTCATAAGATTTGGTCCTTTAAAGGGTCCATCAGAGAATCGATAGGTACTATCAGCGCAAAAATAAGAAGCCGCTTAAGAGTTGCCACTTTAAGAGTTGCATAGAAGCCGACTTTTTCTCAATATGGTCCACTATGAGGAAACCGGGGAATGCTCCTGGGCATTCCGCCTTGCCCGATGACTAGCGCGGGAGCTCTCCCAGGCTAACAAAAAGTAGCATTGATGATGCGAAATCCTTCTCAAACGTATAACTCCCCTCAAGCCTTTAAATACCTTGTAAAATATCAACATCACGCTAGCCCGTGTTTCCACAGCCTCATGAAACAACTCGCGACCATCGACATATTCCATATGGATTAGCCTGAGTATCTCCTCAGGCCATTCAAAAATGCATGGAGAAAAGTAAATGTAAATTACCTTCAGGACAATGACCCTTGTTGTAGGTTATTTCCCCACGAAGTATTTGTTCCACCGAGGTTACTGATTTCGAGGATAATGGTCACTCCGACCAACTGGGGTTGCATGGAATATATTGGCCCGGAAACAACTCCAGACCGTACAAAAAGTGGTGACGTCGTTTGAATGGAACCGTCGTTGACCACTAAGCCCCCTCAAATACTGCGCTCATATAAACGCCCAGCAGAATCTTAAGCTTACCTGAGTCATTACTCTGATTGAGTACTGGTCACTCATTACATGGTCCCCATAGGAACATTCGGACTTCCGTAGGAATAGGTTAAGTAGTCGACAGGGACCGCTCCTAGCCGCACAAAAATTTGAAGTCACGCGCTGTGAAAATAACACGCCCTTTTGGGCCTAGGACTTCTTTGTTTGAACTAGGTCACTCCCGGATTCCGTCTTAACCTTACTTGGGTTATGCACTGCACGCTGCGGTGGTAACCTACACCAATAATAGGAACAAACTTGCTAACATTGGCAATAGGATTGGTTAAAAGTGCTAAAATTTAGTTCTCACCCCGAAACTTGATAGGCTTCAGTCGTTAGTGCGTTCTGTCCATCGACTCGATAGCCGGGAAGACGAATACTCTCATGATTTAAAAGTTCATATAAAAATTAAGTAGGACATTGTACCCCGTCTTCGCCCCACCGATGAAAGCTGACTTATTCCATCTTATCCGCCCCTAGCAAAACGATCTGAACAAATCGTCCGACATTAAGCCCAAAATAAACGCCCCCATCTAAAATTTATCCAAGACACCGCACGAAGCGGGACGATATAAAAAGTTGAGATGGCACCAGCCTCTCACCCGAGCCTCGAGAACTTAGAACTATCCAGGAGCCTAATCTTTGTCGCTCCCAGTAAATGAACGCACCACGATATAGGTTCACGCGAGTTTCGCGATTCAACTCTTCGCGTACAGTGGTACAAGCCCCCAGTCCTGCCTTTGTGAATAAATCCGAAGCACTGGATAGCAATATTAAATTGTCCCCGTTTCGTTTATAATACAGACAATGGAAGAGATAGAGTGGAAATGAAGAGATACTCTACCTCCCTAAGAACGTCCCTGGACGGGCAAAATGTCCCAGGACATCCGACCCGAACAAAATGGGGCGCGTCCATGGCGCCCTCCCGAGCACCTCAAGGGAAAGTTAGAGTAGAAGTACCCATGTTTGTTGTTCAGTGGATCAGCCCGCGCCGTGAGGCGTTATACCAGGCGATCGACACGTCCCCGAGATACCAGGGTATCCTCGAGAATTTATCCGAGAATCGCGGCACTGAAATATCGGATTGATCCACAGACATCCGCAATCAGCCAATCCCGACGAACCCCCAAAGATCGCTCGACCCGATAACCCCAAGACATCTTTCCCCTATAACCGGTTACGTGTTTGTAATTACGGCGATTATGTATATAACTAGTTTACGACCGATAACCAACAGGATAGTCAAGTGGCTAATACATAAAAACATCGCGGAAATTTGAACTTGGTCATGTAGGATCGCAACCCAGCCAGGGAGATGACCAGGTTCCTGTTGGACATTTTGGTCCTCGTCGTCCAGTATCACTAAAAAGGGGAAAATCTTTTGACCCCCCAACGGCCACCTCCTAGATTTCCGGATACCGAACGAAGAGAACACTAGCGCCACATAAGCTTTTAACCTTGACCAAATGACAAACAATCAAATTCCCCTAGGATGCTGCTTAATTTAGGATAGAGGTCAAAATCTTTTTAAAATTCATAGGCCGGGGACGTTGCCCCGACCGGTCAAAACTGGGTACACGATCCGAAATAATTAGCAAAAGCGAATGTGGACACTCGGAAGCGGTGAAGGCCGAGACATGTCCAATCACTTAATGTTTGATCTAAATAATAACCTCAGAGGGTCCCATCTCATCAAGAGTAATGGTCACGTTTATCTTTAGCTTTATAGGTCGGAGACATGCTCCGACCGTCCAGAAATTGCAAAACGATCTAATATCGAATACGGTGGTCAGTGATCCAATAGCGCTGAACGCTGTAAGGAGTGCAGTATTTTAATAGTCGTAATGAAATATCAGATTGATGGGATAGGAGTTAAGCTCTGGACAGTGGTCATTGATTTAATTTTGCCCCTCATAGAGCGAACTCAATCTAACCAATTAATGTCCGAATCCAAACATCAATGGAGTTCAGTGCAAAGTAACTTAGAGTGTTGGACCTACCCATCGGCACGAGCGAAGTTACCCACAAACCCTCTATGTCAGGATAAGCAGTCTTTACGGTAACGAGTTCACGTTCAAGTGTAATAACGGTGACGCAGCTGCATGGCGCAACTTCCTAACACCATGCCCGTACGACCCCGGCTATCATAACCTCAAGGGCGGACCCTAAGTTTTGAATATTAACCACGTTCCTTGGTCAGACCCAAGAAGTTACGGAGCTTAGCAGGCCGCAGGCGCGCTTCACGGGGTGTGTTCGGACCCCGCCCGATTGGTTGCGCACGTGTCTAGTATCTTGGCATGATTGCTGAGGTCCCCCAGGGAGGTTGACACCGAAACCTGCTCACAGGTCATGATGTCACACCAATATTCCCTATCTTAGCCTAACGGAAGTTGTTTTATCAGCGAGATTTGAGGTGAAAACGCGTGAGGATTTAGTTTTACTGAGTAAATTTTGAGTTCCGCCGAATTTATCCTTAGCCGAACACTTAATCAGTTGTAGCCATATGGCCCCCACAGGGTTCCGACATGCCCTGAAAGTTTAACGTCGGGCAATCTAATCGGTATCCTAATGACCTATTTATCCGTATTTAGTAATAGCATTTTCCTAGTAAATTTTATCCCTATTTGCGTGTACTAATTTCATGAGCGGGTTCGATTGACAAATAAGGTGGACCACTCTCGCTGTAGTACTATTACACAAACAGTTCAGTCTTGGTGGCGGACCGCTCGTGTCAGGGCTTGGGGTATTTGCGTCCGCAAGCCGTGGCACGAAGGGTCGACCTGTCCAATTGGACGTCCTTATCACGCTAAGAGTCCAATAACACGGAACACGTCAACTGATTTTCAAGATTTATTTCTACAATACAATACAGCATCAAAACGTAAACGGGCAACGGAGGCATCATCTTAATCAGTAGAGATTGATATCGTCGTGTCCGCTCATTCCCTCGTCTATGTCCACCAAGGAAGCGGGGCGATGTATGCGAATGCGTTCCCGGAAGTACCGGACCAAAATCTGAACCCGAGACGTTCGCGGTGGAACGTTAACTAAGTCGGCTATAGCTCGGGTTGCGTGTTCTGGTGTGCTTCGAAATTCGCTCTTAGTAACGCGCGGCGTTATACGCACTTAGAAGACTGGGCGGGAATAGGGAAGGCTTCCGTGTCATCGAGTGGCTTCAATAGAGGAGGGGCACGAGTGTGAACGCGGCTATACGTCAGGGTCAAGGCATGATTATATTACTGAAACTACTATGGTACAAGTCATTACACAGTGATGGATCAGCAATTCACTCTAAAGCCAGTGATCGAGTACTACTGATCGTTACATTACAAGCGAGGTAACAATAAACTAGTCAGATACAAAAGTTCTGTCCAGCGTGCCTTCCTTACTCATTAGATCCTGACTAACATCCTTATCGAGTCCCTCACAGCGTTTCGTCCTTAAAACCAACTTTTGCGCTAATTTCGAATGGCTTATATCACAGTTCCGCCATCTCTCCAGCCGCGGGTCGAGTATCCCGAGTCTCTGATAATTCACGTGGGATTAGCATACTTGGACGATTTCTTGGGCGACTAATTTCACTGTCCTAGTCGTTTCGGGTGAGCGTTTTCGCTTATTCTATAGTCGGGGCCAGGTTTGCTCCGTAGGATGCGTTTTAGTCTTGGCGTGAGGGGTACGAGGCGTTGCGCCCTCGGACGCGTTTGCGTCCTTGTTTCGGCGGTAGTTTCTTTGGTTGGTTTCTTTGCTCTTTTCTTTTCTTGTTTTGTTTCCGTTGTTTCCTTTTGTTTCCCTGTCTTTGCCGTCCTCTCTCTATCGTGGTTGTTTTGAGAGTCTAGTACACTGTACGAGTCGAAAGTGTACAGTGTCTCGGCTGCACTATCGAGACTGTGCAGTCGAGTTATCACTAGCGTTTTAACGAATTTCCTCAGACCTCGATGGTCGAGTGGATAGTACTGAAATTTCTGCAGCGGGCTTAATTTCCCCGTGCAGGATCGAAACCTAGTAAGGGAAACTGAAAAAAGGAGAGAGAATACAGCAAAAATCAAAGCAAGGACCTACATAGTACATAGCCTAACGGGCAACCAGTGATAAAATAGAAAATTATCTAAGCTCAGCGATCAAGTCGCTCCAAAAAGAAAACGGGGTTTTGCACTTTCTCGGTTGGTGGTCAAATTGATTCGAGAGAGGTCTCGATTTTTTCTTATTAAAGATGGGGGTATTGTGATTTCATTCCAAACGCTGAGCATCCTAACGTGCCTTTGAAAACGTTTATTGCGGCCGATTTTGGTTCCTAGTCATGCTGTCGATTCATTTTGGAAGCAGGTAGTGTCCGAGGTCCTACCGTCAAGGGTTAACCACGTGTGCTTATCGTGTCGAACGTTCGTAAACCTAATAGTCGGGCCAAGCCGATTTCGGAGTAAGCCTGGCGGGGCGATCACATAGAAAGTTTGTGTCGAGGACTCGCGGGGTCAGCAGTTGATCCTTATACGAGGCTGGTATTAAAAGTCTTACTGGCGAACAAATCAAACAATGGCAAAACCGTGTAAACGCCGTATTAAAATTGCTCCTTTCGGAGTGCCAATACCTTAGGCTCAAGCTGAGGTCCTAGAATTTGTTTAGTCTTTTGCATTCCCCAAATTTACTTAACTCGAATTGAGAAACGAAATTTTTTGGGACTTCCTAAAGCCCGACCGAGGCTAATCCTCGATCCCTATCTGCAAAGTCAGTCCGCACTCAAGCAGCGGCATGAGTGTCGAACAGTCCACTAAACTGAAAGTTTGGAAACCATAAGCATGAGCAGAAGCAAGGAAAAATGCAAGTCCCTATGATTTAATGGTAAAATTTTACCGTGGTCAGCTCAGGAAAATTCGACAGCCCTAACTCAAGAGTAATAAGTCATGTAAAAGCACGAGGACGAGAGGCGTCCATTTTGATTTGCCTTACCTATGACCACGGGGAATCGGAATGACTTCGACTTTAGTGCCTACAATTTCGTACCCTCCGTGCAATCGCTCGAAGCGTCCAAAACAGAACTCGACTTGAGGAGGTTTGTCTAATAAACATGTAAAGCGTTGAAAATTGGCGTCGGTTCAACCTATAAAAGCAAGGCTAAACCATGATCAGCTAAGTTTGTCTTTTGTGAATGATTGGGTCCTGTTACATCTGGGGAAAATAAACCCCCAATCTCTCGATTCTCCTCCTAACTTACAGCAGTCGATCCGGGACAGCTATCGCTAGTCCCCTTCCGCGAGACGAAAGATGTCTACGCGGGTCCTCCGGTCGTCGATCTCCATTCCAAACTCGAAGAGCGAAAAACACAAGAAAGCAAAAATGTTGCGAAACAATACTAGCAAGCTCACGCGTCGGAGCCGGTCAGTAGAGTCGACCGAACTCCGCGCTGCCGAAGTCAGACTGATTCGAAGAGACGACGCGATAGTCGTCGCTTCAAAATTTTCTGCTGTGTTGAAGCATGGCGATTTTGTCGCCATCCAATCGACGACGTTCTCTTGACGCCCACTTTTTCGAGGTCAAACCCGGGCGCCCAATCGAAAAATTCCCCAAATTTTATTTTTGACAGCTATCGTAAACCCTGGGACCCCGTTAGAGAGAGTCGGCTTCAATCGAAATCGCCGACATCAAACTTGAACCCTCCGATTACTCGGAGGTCGACCATCTGCGAGTTTTCTTCCAAAATCTCCAATTTTAGCCCATCTGTACCCCAAAGTTCACGTCAGAAACTTATCCTAAACCCATTATTCAGATCTTCTAAACCCCTTGCATAATCTAGCTTGGTCGTTACCCCCAGATGTCCCACGAAAGCTGCTAAATCGCCCGTCAAATATTCAAAATTTTAAATCTTTTCCCCTTACAAAGCATTCAAGATAAGCTAGAATATGTCTTTTCCGCGTTCTGGGTCTCATCCATCAAATTTTTCCTCAGCTAACTCGCCGATTTGAAACCAAATTTCTGCTATTTAGCGAGTTAGCTGCCTCATCCATCACTTAATTAAGCTTATTTGGAGGGCATCTGGGGCTAAATTTTATCGCCCTACCCATGGATAAACGTGCAAACATTGCACGTTTATATGTCGGCTTACAAGATAAAGCCAAACATTCCTAGAATTCCTAGCATTCCTAGCTAGATTTCAAATATCCCGACAGGACGTCTTTGGACGTCCCAAAGGGGGGGAACCTAAGGTAGGAATGAACTTATTCCGTGCTCCAGGGCGCAGCACAGTCCTAAGTATCTTTCGGTCTATCCGGGGTCCTATTCAGGAGCTCCCGGAGCCCACGGGAGGGCCCTAAACCTACCCCCCGTCAGTCCTATTCCTAAGCGTCCAGTCCGTCCGTAAAACTCACGAATTTAATGTCGTTTTGCACGTCTTGTCCTCACGCATCCCGTTTTTTTTGTAAACCCGTGTGTTATATATATATATATATATATATATATATATAAATACATACATACCTATACACATACACATACACATACACCACTCATGAGCACACATTACACATGAGACACACAGGCGACCTGAGCGACAGAAAGGTCGCTCAAGTTCACACTAGAAACACGCAGAACCACAACAACAACGACAATAACAACATCAACCCAACAGCACAGCAACCACAACAACAACAACAACAACAGCAACAACACATACACACACGCACACACACACACATACATGGCGACAGCAACGACGACAACCGACCAAAAGAAGTCGGTTAAAGAGAGTGGAAAAGGAAAAAGAAGCACGAAAAAGAAAGGCACGGGAAGGGTGTCGGGACAGGGGGTTCCTGAGGGAATTTCGAGGGGCTGGGGCGAAATTCGGTCCCAGGACGAAAAACGGGGCCGAATGATACCAAACACTAGGGGGTTAGGCGCAGCGGCGGGTCGGGACCCAATTTTGGGTTCCGACATATATTAGCATACGGGGTTTCAGCGGGCTCTCCCGCTCCAACGGTTGGGCGGAGCGACGCCCGCCGGACATCGTTGAACTCGCCTAGAAAAGGCGATTCAAACGAGGGGTGTTTTCCCTACCTTAACGGCAGCGGGTAGAGGTGCACTAAAATTACGACGGTTGAAGGCCGTTAAAGAGAGTTTTAGCAAAAAGTGGGGGCGCATTTTCGGCTCTCCCGGGTTAACGGGGCGGCAGATGGAGACCCGCCGGGCATCGTTGAAGATGTCACGACGCGACGAATGCAATGAGGGGCATTATGCCTACCTTTGAGTTGGGGTTAAATTTTCGGTCGGTCTGTACCCACTTGCAGTCGGTATGCCAAATTGGGGGGGGCACCTTTTTGATCATAAAGGGCTAACGCGAAGTCGGACAAAGACCCGCCGGATATCGTTGTGCTCGCCAGGAGCAGACAAATAAAATGAGGGGTCGCATGAGCACGTTTAGGGTCTGCGGTCAAATACGGAGTTGGTACAAACTGAAGGAATTTTATGTTGAATTTTCGTGGTGCATTATAGAACAGGGAAGTAAGTTATATGGCGGGGGGGGGGGCGGGCAGAGCGGAGGCCCCCCCGGGTCTCGTCAGATGCCTAAATGGGTATTCTACTTAGAAACACGCATACTTTCAATCAGTGATCCGATGGTCACCAGAAAACCGGTTGTTAGTGTGCGGGTCATGCCTTTTTGGGCGTCTACGGATGGTTTATTGATAAAAGTTCTGATACGGTGGGGGCGGGAAAAAATAGACATACCGAGACACGAAGATCA
>JASANE010024566.1:0-31837 GCA_030248225.1 Trileptium ribeirensis
ATCAAGTCCACATATTTAAATAGGAATTCTACAAAGTGTATTTCATCAGGCTATTTACGGCCTTAGTCCAGGCGTGTAGCGCGTCCAGTTTCTTTAAGAAATTCTTGCATTGGTTACTTCGGCAATCCTCTCAGCGCTGCTGCAACTGCAATTGACGTGTTGGTACCCGAGTTCTTTCTGCTAGACGATTGGCATTTCGATCGTTGATGACGTCGCGTTGGGCGAAAGCAACTTCTTTTGCGGATAGCCTGCAACGGCTTCCAAATAGATAGGTGATGGTGTCAGAATTAAGCTCTCGTAGCCATTATTAGATGGTTTACAGAAATTGTTGTATCGGTCGCCATCGTTGATGATTACAGCGTCCATATTCCAAACCATTGGTGGAAATATCTGATACACTCGCCGCATCTTTTCTCAGTATGATCGGAATTGTTTAGTGAGCGTCGAATCTGACGATAACGTTGAATCGAAATAGTTGACTAAATCTTGAAATATCTGATACACTCGCCGCATCTTTTCTCAGTTTGATCGGAATTGTTTAGTGAGCGTCGAATCTGACGATAACGTTGAATCGAAATAGTTGACTAAATCTTGAAATATCTGATACACTCGCCGCATCTTTTCTCAGTTTGATCGGAATTGTTTAGTGAGCGTCGAATCTGACGATAACGTTGAATCGAAATAGTTGACTAAATCTTGAAATATCTGATACACTCGCCGCATCTTTTCTCAGTTTGATCGGAATTGTTTAGGGAGCGTCGAATCTGACGATAACGTTGAATCGAAATAGTTGACTAAATCTTGAAATGGTAGTGACACTATTTCCCGATGCAAATCTATTTAGTCCTACTTTATCGAGCGGCGAGAAAGCGACTCTATCTAATATGCGCCAAAGTGCTGGACTGCATTCTTTTATTTTTAGTGCTCTGGAAGCCCAAACGGTTGAATTTTACGCCACGGTGCTTGTGTTAGGTAATAGAACCATCCTAGGCGGCAGACGTGTTCTCGTGTCGCATGTCACTCCGTTCTCTAGATATTAAGCCTAAGCCTTAACCTAAGTTTAGGTCCTTATATATTATATGAACGAAGCCTAAATCAGGGGGCTGCCGCCCCCAGAACTCCCGCTATCAGCTGTTCTTTTTTCTAGCGATATGACGTATTACCACTCAGGCTTACCTGGGCCACACTTTGTATGACTGAAAAAATGGCCACTCCAAAACCGGTTGCCACAGATTCAGGGTTTCGGAGGTAAGACAGTTGTCCATAGCCTGCGGAATCTCATTATACACCTGCTTGGGCTTTCCGGTTAAAAATGCATAAGTATATGTAACTGCGATAGTTCAAAGCGGCACTCGAATGATGTGCAGTTGTTTGAATATCCATATTGAAATTTCCTTCCATAAACCATCATTTAGCGCTCCCATGGCAAGAGTCATGCGGCGTTCACATTATAATGTCCCCGCTGTTTGGAACTTTTGTTCCCCTGTAGTCGCGACCCTACCGTATAGACCGTCAGGGAACACCATACTGTAAATCAATTGCCGAGTGCATACCACACACCCCTAGCTACTGCATTTTTCTTGGCAGTGTCGTACACGTACACACCCTTAGCTACCAAATTGGCGCCAATTAACTATAACGAACACCGTCTGTAGCTAATGCGGTTTTTTAGTCAACTGTCCTGTGTAGTCTTTTGTAAATTTACGATATTTGTATCTGTGCCAATATGAACATTGCTCAAATAATTCCGAACACTTTCAATAAAACTGGCAGAAGACACAGTGTGCCTGACACTGTCGAGAAGTTGTAATACGCGTAACTAGCTACCTTTGAAAAAATTTATTAAAAACATGGTGGTGTCTAAGACCCTGTTGTCAACAGTGTGCCGGACACTGTGTGGTGTACATAGATTCCAAACTTTGGGGATATTATAACGTGAACGCCGCATCAGAAGAGAAAAAACAATTCTATTCTGTGCATCCGTACCATTATCTTGTATAAGAAAATTTCTTGGATTTCCACCGCCTTTTAATTCCTCGCTTCGCTAAATAACAAATTCTTGAACAGTCGTTGGTACAGGATTCTGACTGTTTTATTGGTGCGGCTGAATATCCCGTTTGACCCATTCGACCCTTTTGTAGTTTTGCGAATTCTTCTTCAGTCATATTGTACACCGCATTTGCGGCCCAAGTAATCCTGAACGGCGCTACGTTATAACGTTAGAAAAAAGAACAGCTTAGAGCGGGGAGTTCGGGGGCGGCAGCTCCCTGACTTATTTTTAGTGACTAGTAACCCTAACGTCTTCAAACGTTCGTGACTAGTCTGAATAAAACATAAACATCGCGACGACAACAGGATTAATAATATGTTATTCGAGGTTCATGATTAAATAAGGGTCAAGTTTTTACGTCCAGACTCGAAATAAAAAACCCGCGGTACGTTCATCTCGATAGTACCGTCTGCCAAAGTAATCCATAAAATTCAGTTCATGCCATTCTCGATATACTAAGCCTTAAGGCGTGTTCATACGCCCAAACTTTTTGCTCAAATTTTGATCAAAATTTGAAAGCGACTTTTTTGCAAGTTTGAACGTGTGAACACAGTTCAAACATTTCATGAGTGTTCCTGTAGCCAGTAATGGACTAGATGTATTAACCTGAAAAGTTTGAGCTCAAATTTTGATCTCAAATTTTGAGATATCGCAATTTTCATTTAAAAATCACCGTCAAATTTGGATCAGAACTTGAGCAAACAGTTTGATTGTGCGAACACGCTTTTAGCCTAAGCTAATCTCGTTATATGAAACATAGCCCAAAGCTAAGCCCAAATTGGCGGAAGACACTCCCTTAACCATCCACTCTCAGCTATTCATTTTTGTTGCGTTATAACGTAACACCCCTCAGGGCTTGTTTGGGCTATAACGTCTTGATCTCGATGGTCTGTTGCAAAAAAGCCCGATGTTATTAAAGTTTGGTTAGATATAGTTGTTCGTTTGTTGGCGGCTAACATCAAGGGCCACACTGAATTATGTATTATGTATAACGTTGGTTGACCGATTTTACCATACTTTGGTTCAAGATCGTATCTGCAGTTTTTTTACGGCTTTCCGCCTGAGTATACCATTTAGTGAGTATTCCTGTTTGTGGCAGACAGCATATTAAGATTGCCACGACAAAGCCTTGTAATTTTGAGAACTAAAACTGTTTTTTTTTCACATTTTTAACAAAGGCATGAGTTTCTGTAGATACGACTTTCCATAGAACGGAAGCTTTGTTAGTTCCATATATATAACCTTCATAATAATCAGCATTTCTCACTAGCATTAAACTTCAGCGTTGAGGAACAATGAATGTGATAGGGAAGATAGACTAATCACACCTTTGGCACATAAACGAGAAACTTCACTTTTCTGATTTATTTCTGAAGGGGTCACGGATGCCGCATAGGCGAAACTCCCCTTAACATCCAAAGCCAACACTATGTACATTTCTGAATCTTAGTTTTTGTGAACGTAGAATCTAGGCACAATTGTTTATTGCCTGGT
Organism: Trileptium ribeirensis; assembly: GCA_030248225.1. Taxonomy (NCBI): domain Eukaryota; kingdom Metazoa; phylum Nematoda; class Enoplea; order Enoplida; family Thoracostomopsidae; genus Trileptium; species Trileptium ribeirensis. The sequence goes on from JASANE010024566.1 coordinate 3,545, forward strand.
CAAATTAATCACGATCAATGTATTCAAACCATTCGCCAACGTTTGTTTTAACTGATGGTTTGAAGTAAATGTATGAAAGAAATACATCCAAATGTGTATGATACCACCACATTTGCTGATTTCTTTAGATTTTTGATTTATTTGATTTGGCAATGATAATACCAAATATGTGGACTGTGATGCTATTTTCTGCTATAAATATTGAGAATTATTCACTCAAATTTGGGTAAGTTTCATTGCCGTAGTTCAGATTTTGACCGGCAATTGAGCTTAAGGACTGGTACATTCTTATCTTCAGGGAAGGCACCAACAGGAGTTAGATTTGAGATTATGTGGACGATATCGTGGTCCTTTCCAGGAAGTTTCGAAGCCAAATCCAGGCCGCAATTGACTGTTTAGACGGAGTGGCATTGGAGTCCAGTCGGTACTATGATCGGTGCGACAAAAGCGAAATTGTTGTCATGTTGTTCTTGAGTAGATCGATCCCCCAGGAATTACTTTACCTTTGCAGAAAGTTCACAATTTTTAATGTATTGGCTTGGTTTTAACCAGATATGAATCCTCTATAAAGGGTGTTTCAAACCAGCAAGCTGTAGCCTCGTCACAATCTGCGAAAGTGAGCTAATTGTAGTGAAATGATCAGCTCAGCGTAAAGACTTAACGCTGGGTCTTCTATGTGCGTGTGTCATTCCAGCATTGCAGTACAGACGATGCCGAAACATTAACAACCCCATACGTTGCCTCCTAAAATTGTGTGAGCGCAATTAGCAACCCAAATATTTTTTAATTCATGGCTCAATCACGTGCGGTGTTTACGTTATAAAGTACTCAAAATAGCAAAATTTTGTTTGTCATTAGTCTATCCCATACCATCCAATGATATATCGTACACAGATACACTATATTATCAGACACATTAGAAACACTGAGGCTTCAATTCCATCTGAAACAGCAAAGTTTAGTACGTATACACACTTCATTCTTTTATAAGACATCATAACACTTATTCCAAGGTAATTCGAATTTTCTCAGAAGTTCATGAAACTTTTACGGTGTTCCAGACACTGTACGAATAGACCGGTGATGGGGTCTATGACACCATAGTTAAAATGCTCGTTATGATGTCCTGAACAGTATATTTTTGACAGTGTGATACAGGCTATGGGCGGACAAAGCTTCCAAATGGCGGGTCCTTCGTAACGCGAAATTTTCCACAATTTAAACTGCACACGGTTTACATATATACTTGGCAAACCAAAAAAGCACCGTTTTTACACAGATGCGACTACAATGGCTGTGGGAGACCTGGTAAAGGATGACAGACACCCTTGATAAGATATCATGCGTATAGTGATCGCTGTCACCCAATCAAGGCACAAAACGACCACAGAGACGGGTATTTGAAACCCAAAAACAGTCAGTGTTGAAGGCAAATGGAGCTGTTTCTTTAAAGGCGTTTCGGGGCAACAATGGAGACGATCGCCCTTAATTGAAGGCGGAACTTACATCGGATAACCAACAGTAGAGTTCCCGAATCAATCTAATTCTGGACCTCCACAGCAGTAGAAACAGGCGATACATTAAAAATAGTTCCCAAGTTGCACAGGGCTACGCGTACCGTGATCTGTCGGTTCGGGACATTTTTCAGCCAGGGCTAATGAAGCACAGGCCGTGAAGGTATCCGAATTTGGAACGACTGGAAACTCTGCTTAGTTCCAGAAAAAGTTGGCACCCATTTTACAGATGAATACTAAGACCAACATACCCTTAGTGTCTTGTCCCAGAAGATTATACGCCGCAAAATGGTCAAAAACACGATCTCACGATACTAAAGGAGAACTGACGTGCGTCTATGACCGCTGCTTTAGTCATACCCTATGGCACCCATTCTTAAGTAGGCGTTTTATGTTGCTGATTTTGTGGTTTATGGTTTTATGATTTATGACCTTTCAAGTTTTAATCAAACGTGTTATCATACGCATCCACTATCTCCTCGTCTCTGTTTTCATAAACAGTAAGTGTATCCCTTGCCATTTATAGTTCTCATGAATATTTCACATTTCCTTGCATCAACATCTACGTTCTTGCTAAGGTCAAAAATATACTGTGGGTTGAAAAATAAACACAGAAACACAAAACAGTCGGTGGGATTAAAGCGGTAGAACTATTCATACATATTGTATTAAACTATTATTTCACAAGAGCAGCTGGAAAACTGACATCATACGCAAGCATGATCTATCTTGGTTTTGTCAATTTTCTGTTATTCTTCATGAATTAATTTGCATTTCGACTTAGCGTTGAACAAACTGCTGACGGTCCGACGACGCGAAGGCCCAGCCGAACTTAATATTTGAATAGCGTACGGATCCTGATCAGCAATAGGATGTTTCACGTGCCTATCGGCAACATTCCTGAGACCCAAAATGTTATAGGCATTCATTTCGGTATACCGCTACTGTATTTTTACCAATCGCTTTGGTATATAATTTTTCATTGGCCCCTTTGTCATTCTGGGATCCTGATCAGCAATAGGATGTTTCACGTGCCTATCGGCAACATTCCTGAGACCCAAAATGTTATAGATATTCATTTCGGTATACCGCTACTGTATTTTACCAATCGCTTTGGTATATAATTTTTCATTGGCCCCTTTGTCATTCTGGGATCCTGATCGGCAATAGGATATTTCACGTGCCTTTCGGCAACATTCCTGGGACCCAAAATGTTATAGATATTCATTTCGGTATACCGCTACTGTATTTTTACCAATCGCTTTGGTATATAATTTTTCATTGGCCCCTTTGTCATTTCCCCCCCCCCCCCCCACCCCCCCCCCCCCCCCCACCCCCCCCACCCCCCCCCCCCCACCCCCCCCCCACCCACCCCCACCCCCCACTGGAAAACAAAACCAAACCCCCCACCAAACAAACCAACCGTCAGACTTTTTCCTCACTTGGTTTTGACTATTATAGCCATCGTCCACTAATTTATGCCAAAACACATTCAAATCGAAAGCTTCTCTTTAGATAATTTTGCATAAGATAACCTATCTAGTTTCTTGGAAATAATTTTGAAACGAAAAAATAACCATATGGAATACGGAACCTAGGCCCAAAAGCTGGCAAAATATTTATCATCATCGTTGTCGTCTAATGAACAACCAAGCAAACTGAATCAGGTTTAGGCACAGGCTTAGGCTTAGGCGTCTTTCTACTTTTAGGCATCAACAACAAATGCTTCATTAAAGTCTCATCTTGTTTCGTCCTGTTCCATGAGCGGCGACAAATAGAAATAATAATAATTATAACCATTGTAGAAGACTTTGGCAAAGGGTGATGAACCAAAGATAGATATATCCATAATTGAGTTCGGCGAGCCAGTTCAGTCGATACAAGCCTAGAAGAACAGTGAGCTAAGTCATACCAACTACTGACCCGAAGGGTTTCGTTTCCTTTTATTGACTACATATGAAGAAAAACGTAGAGGGAATCGCAAGCCCTTTCGAAATTGAAGGGTGCCGGTCATTTATATTAATTTTATTATAACCCCATCAGTTAATTTTTTCACGTTTGTCAGTAAAAAATACAGATGAGGCCTTGAAAAACTGGAGTTGGCCGATCGTTTACATTCATTTCATTATAAACCCATGGGTTAATTTTTTTGTCTTTTGGGAGTAAAAAGTGTGGTAATTTAGAGAAACGGCCCCTCCACCGACCCCCTTATCTTGCGACGCCCCTGGAAATATATTTATAAATATATGGATACACGTGTATATAAATATGTATGATTATACCAATATATATATATATGCCTATTTCGTTATTAGACATGCTTGTCAGTCGCAAACGCGGCACTCTTATATACTCTACAATTCGGGTTTTTGTTCTAAATTAGATTTTAAACTTTTGTGTTTTTGAACTTTTCGACTATCTAATAAACAATGTCTACTGTTTCTGTAAAGGCACAAAGTCTTTGCTTTTACTTATGCCGAGAATTGCGTTGCGTTTGCTTAGATTAAAGCCTGACGCTCACAGTTACACGAGTTTAGGAACTAAATAAAGATATATCGAGATTTAGCATTTTCCGTTTTTCGTTTGAAACTTGGATGTTTCAAGATGGAAACAGGGTTGAGACGGTCGGGTATCTGTGTCTTTTGATGTTTTCTGGTTTTATCTATATGTTCATCTTCATTTGATTTATTAGTTTAGGTAGTGGCCCAGCTCAAGCTGAGGTGTGTAACGTTATATTTTTAAAAAAAGAACAGCTTAATGCGAGATTTCGGGAGCAGCCGCCCGACTTGGGCTTTGAATTAGTAAAAGGCTCATACAGGGACCTGCGAGGGTTCGGGAGCAGCGGCCCGACTTAGGATTAGGATTACTAAAAGGCTCATGTAGGGACAAGCGAGGGTTCGGGAGCAGCGGCCCGACTTAGGATTGGTAAAAGGCTCATATTAGGACCTGCGAGGGTTCGGGAACTGCGGCCCAACTTTAGGGTTAGGATTAGTAAAAGGCCCATATAGACACCTGCGACGATTCCGGTGCAGCCCCGGCCTTAGGATTATGATTAGTAAAAGGCTTATATTAGGACCTGTGAGGGTTCGGGCGCGGTGGCCCGACTTAGGATTAGTAAAAGGGTCATATAGACACCTTAGATTAGGCTAAAGCTTATTCTTAATATATCGAGAACGGCGAAATCTTCATAGCGATTAGCTTCTTAACTTCATTTTGTCCATGTTATTTACAGCACCCCTTAAGACAGAAATCCCCCTCTCAATAAGTATTCATAGTATTTCACTTATCGTTTTCACGTTGCCAGATCGTTCGTATAAGCATTACTTTAATTAAGTTTATCGCGTATTGTACGTTTACACGTGCGTTGTTATGCGCTGATCTTTGTGAAATACCTTAACGAGCCATGAAGCAAATCCGTCAAGGCGCAGTGGCTAAAACGATTAAGTTTCAGCTCAACGACACGATAAAAGTTTGTTCAAGATTTTACGAAATCGTAAAATTTATGCATGGTCGGGTTATAATATATTATCTGATTAATCTGATATTAAACATTATACAAGATGACGCAACTATGAGACTATCTTTGTTAATAAGTAGTGTTAGTTTTTGAATTATGAATCTAAGCCTTGCATATTTGGATTTTCTAAGGCACATGTCAACACTATCCTGTGACAGTATACAATATTAATTATGGTTCTGAGATAAATGAGTCCTATAAAGAATTGTATATTTATGTGACAACGAACATTGTTTACTTTTCCTGTACGATCAGGAGAGCAATATGCAAATATTTATATCGCAAAATGTGCAGAATAGTAATGCTATATTGTTGACAAAAAAATAAGAAAAATTAAAACAAATAATGCGGCTTTTAAGTTATAAAGGACCCCCCATGTGAAAGTTTTGTCCCCCAATGGTCTAGACAACACCATGCAGCGGTATACGGTATATACCTACACTATATAATGCAATGTACCAGACACCATTAACTTAATTATAGTGACTAAATCTACCTATTGTTTATTTCTGACGGCGTCAAGGACACCATCCACAAACACATTATATAAGGCGTGTAACTAACAACAAGGTGTAGCTAACACCATATAAATTTTATGGTGTGGTCTACACCATACTATTATCGACACTACACTACCATGTACACTGTCTGAAAATACAAGCCCAAACACCATATTGTAAAGACACCATATATTTGATGGTGGCAGAGACACTCAGGGTGGACAAAACTTTCACATGGGGGTCCTTTATAACGTAAACGCTGGGTAATTATAAAAAGTTAAAAGTAACCGAGATTGTGTTGAAAATATCTATATAAACATTTAAATTATGAATTTTTCTCAATATTTCAAAAACCCAAAGTTCTCACTATAATAAATAATATATTTTCCTTAATTTATTCGTCTGTTTCAAAGAGATCCACAATTTCCAATAAAGGAAATTATTTTTTTAATTAATTTGTGTAAAAAGACGTGTTAAATATATTTTTTGGGTTTTTTGTAGTTAAGAATTTTATAATTTTTTTATTAAATTAGTTTCCAAACTGGTTCTACAATAATTTTTAATAGAAATCAGCTTTAGCATTTTGAATTATTTTCACAGTATTTTCGTTCAGAACAAAACTATGAGACATGCCTGCTTAAAATCTCAGTTTTCAACTCACGGCTGTACATTAAAATCCAAATACGGAATCTTATACCTATAACAGTGCCTTATTTATGATATTGAACAAAATGTCCAATATTAGTACCTTAACATCTATTGCTCCAAAAGTTGACTAAAAATATTTGTAAAGCTGTATTGGCAGGAATTCACATTGAGATCAAAATTAGTACGAATATTTTTTGGATTTTTGGTAAATTTGAACGTGTGAACGCTGTTCAAACGTTTCAACGATATATTCTTTTAACGAAAATGTGTTGCCTGAAAATTTTTGAGCCCAAATTTTGAAGCGTAAAAAATTGGCTGTTTTTTCTATTAGGTAGATCACAGAATTTCGAGCTCAGATTTTGAGTAAAAATTTTGAAGCTGTCGGTGTACCTTTATTGTTTGTGGACTATTAATCGATGTACACTGTTCTTATATTTATCCCAACCTAAATAATTTACGAAAACAATTTCTTTAAAGCAAGCTTTATAAAGCTTCTAAACTGGCGTGGTCATGGTCTATGCTTGAATCTAGAATTATTAAATTTACTCTGATCAATTTTGCTGCCATAAAGCTAAATATTAATTTGATCAAATAATCAAATAATAGATACTTAAATAAACAAACATTATTTGTATAATAATTAGTTTATCACGTTTTTATGCGAAAAATAGACTTTATAAAAATCACGCTCATACATTTTTACCCTGCCTGAACCTAAACCAAACTATTTAGATATATTCTTTGCCTAAAATACGAAACTATCAAATTTTCAAACCGGTAAAAATCTAATCGGATATCTACCACTGGCCAGCTGTCCTGTCGCTTGTTTTCCAAAACGTTTCATTTTACAGAGCATTCGTTGTTTTAATGGAAAAATCACAACAAATCTTTGATTTTTGAAAATAAATATTTATATTAATAATATAGCAAAATATTAGTCTGATATTGAAGCAAAATATATCTATATATATTCTAAACTATTAAGAATTGATATTATTTCGAATACTTACCCATGACCGCTTAATATTTAAAATCACAAAGATGTCAATGAAAAAGAACGTGTTTGAGAATCATGGATTTTAATGTTTAAGGTTGGGTGATACATTTAGATCAAAATTTTTGTACTCAAAATATTTCTCATTAACCTTATCAAATCTGACAAGCAGCAAATTTTAATAAAAGGACATATACGGACTTCAGAGAATATCGGCTTGCTCCACTATGAAGTTCTGATCAACAAATACGTATTTAATTTGCACAAACTATTGGTTCGCTGCTATTATATAGCCATTAGCAGTTTATGTCAATTGTTCACGAAAACCTTAGGTAAAAGTCTCGGCCGATGGCAAATCATTCAATTCTGAGTCTAGAAATTTTTGTTTTGACCGAGAATGAACGGAAGCTGGATTCCGTTGCTTGATTAGTAGACCCTCTCTGTTTTGGTTTCATCGTTAGTGACGCTTAAAAGGAAATTAGTTGAAAATCAGTTCTACTACAAATATATAGCTGTTAAGCAATGTTTTTGATCATGACTGATTCTACTAAGGCTCGAAAAATAGGACTTAGATTTCTATTAACTATTGGTTCAATAATATTCTTGAAGAAACAAGATACGTGGAATGATATGACACGGATTATTGTGAGAAGTGCTTCGGCAATATGTTCTTATTCAATTTATATATTGAATTTTTGTGGAAGATTTTTATAGAAAATGAGCACTGGAACAGAGTTGATGGAGCGGTTCGTCCCTGGCGTAACTGTGGTCGACTAAGTCAGAAGGGTAACAATGATTTACCAAGTTATACAGTTGCAATTATTGTCAGAAATGCTCATTCAATATGTTTTCAAAACGAGCGATTCTTATTCACGTTTGCGGTAAAGCTGGGAAATTAATCAGAATTAAGATACAAATAACCTTTTATATCGCCAGCAAAAAGAACAACTTAGTGCGGAGAGTTCGAAAAGCGACAGTTGCCGACTTAGGCTTAGGCTTAGTGTAAGATTCATATAAGGACCTAAGCTTAGGTTAAGGCATAGACTTAGTATATCGAGAACGGCAAGGTCTACATTTCATTTCTGTCCTTCAACGTTACTAAGCTAATACGTCGAGAGTTGGTTTTTGCTGCAATTGCTTTAAGCTGTAAAACCAAAAATAACGTAAGAATGTTCTAAAGACGGCGGTTTCGTAGAACAGAAACTTACATCGAAATTTAGTAGATATTTTAATGAATCTCGACCGGTTCCCTGACTTCGGGGTCCCTCTGTGATTCCTTCAGGGAATGTGGGGCATGTGGAACGAGGTAGCAAAGGCACTACTATCGTCTGCGTTAATTTAGAATACTAGACAAGTTTCGTAGACCTTTGCTTGTAACGCACGGGGGTACATTCTCCTGGCTTGCTAAGAAGCAAATAGTATATAAATATTAAATCAGAGATTTGATTTGTGTTATATAATTATTAAAATAAACTTAATACAAAAACTATTTTGTAAAATAAATAATTATTAAGTAAAAAAAGCTAATATTTACACGACCTGAAGAGCACTTATAGCAGTGTTTACTGCTTAGTCTAAGAATCACTAAAATTGATTTGTTGAGGGGTGGAAAACTGTAACAGTAATCGTAAAAACAGATGGACGGTGTCTTTATGTACTTGTTGACTATGAAGTTTTGAGCAAAATCAAATATCTAAAGTGATTTCTTTTGTATTTTATTAAACTAAAAAAGTAGATATCTGTTTCGATTTGCAAAATTATTAAATACTTACATTGTTTACAGTTGTTGAGGTATACCTAGGTTAATACTAAAGCTTTTATTCTTGAATTCGTTCAAAGAACGTGTAGAGCTAGGATTCGTTCAAAGAACATTATACAGCGTTTAAGCCCATAGCGAGGAGGGCTCATTTGACTAAGGTTCAGGTATACCCTCTTAGGTATGGATACGCCGCAGACCCCGCGCCAAAGGCGTGAGGAAAAAATGTATAGCAAATATTTGAGAAAATTGGCACAATTCGAAAAACATTTTTATTGCAAAACTGAGAAAAATTTTATCAAAATTTGAGGAAACAATTACTAGAAATTAAGAGCAATGTATGAATTTGTAAAATTTAAAAAATGTGCCCTTCTCCGGAATAATATTTCCTCTCCGAAGCCGACGGACACTGGGACACCAATGATATACAGGAAAAAATTTTATCAAAATTGGAGAAAACAATTACTAGAAATTAAGAGAAATTTATGAATTTGTAAAATTTAAAAAATGTGCCCTTCTCCGGAATAATATTTCCTCTCCGAAGCCGACGGACATTGGGACACCAATGATATACAGGAGAAAATTTTATCAAAATTGGAGAAACCAATTACTAGAAATTGAGAGAAATTTATGAATTTGTAAAATTTAAAAAATGTGCCCTTCTCCGGAATAATCTTTTCTCTCCGAAGCCAACGGACATTGGAACACCAATGATATACAGGAAAAAATGTTTGTTTGCGGAGGTTAGACATCTTTTCAGATAAAAAAGTTGTGGTGTCATAGGATAAATCCTCCATAATCCCACAGAACATTAACAACAATAAGTCGTAACAACACCACAAAAACATTTTGCTACTTCAATTACGTTGTAGCTATGATACCTAATAATTTTACGGGTTAATCTAGCATTGTTTTACAAGAGAATCTTTTATATCTAACCCAAATTTGGGCCAAAACCGTTAAAAATATATTTTCTATTATTTATAACGTAGAACTGGTTGATTTAATTCCAATATTCACCACGATTTGTAGTTTATATAATCACGATTTTAAGCGGTAATTGTTTTTAGACAAAATCTTACGGGACATATATATTTCTATAACTTCCTCTGAACCAGAAAATAAGAAGACTAGCTTTTTGGACAATATCATTGTAGATTTTCCTGTTTTATCATCTATTTAGTTTTAAATGATTCACCGGATTCTATAAAATATTCATGATATATGTCATCAATAGTTATGTTTATATATTTAACATATTTTATATAATATGTTTAATAATATAACATGTTTATATAATATATAATATGTTTAACATATTTATATATCAGCATAGTTTAGTTCAGTAGTGAAACGAGCAATAATCCGTTTCCCCAATTTTACCTCCCACACGAGGTACAGAGCAGTAACTGGAACCACAAGTGGCGCCCTATCAATTGGTTATATTGCTCCAAATTCTTAGCATAAGTAGCAAAAATTGGGATACAATTGGGAAACATTGGGTAAAAGGTAAAAGTGAAAGAAATTGGGGTAACATTGGCGAAAATGAATGGGGATATTCGGGGGAAGCATGGTTTGGGGGAAGCAAAGGGAGAGGTCTGTCCTCCTGAGCAACTTCCCCAGGAGACGTCCCCTTCCGACCGTCTAACCCCTAAGAAGGCGAACCTTCGACACCTATGATGTATAGGTATAATGCATACAAGTATATAAGTTTATATGTATTTATATGTGAAATCAATCTTATTTTTATGTATATATAGGAAGCTTGAAAATCAATGGATATATACCGCCATATCTTATCGTTATTATTTATTTAGATTAACAATTATGAAACAATTGAAACTGTTTTTGTTGTCTCAAAGCAATACGACCCGCTCCAGTAATTTTGATTGTCTTCTGCAACATTTATTATTTGCTTTGGTGAAAGTTACATAGAAATATAACATTTTACGTTCGCGTGTAACATCTCACTACGCTAGCATATATAGCATAGCTGAACACGCTGTGATCGGGACCTGTGGTGTAATGGTAGCCTGCTAGTCTTGTAAGCTAGAGATCCGGATTTGAATCCCGGCTGGTCCAATGTATGATGACTTGTGGATCTTTTCAATTGGTGAGCCCGACGTGATTTGAAAACACAACCTTCTGATCTTTTCACACCTACATATATGAACGTTGACAAGGTGACACTACAGTTAACTTGCACCAACCAACCATCTTATTTTGTAATAGCCGATATCAAATTAAAAATAATTGGAATGGGAAAAATGAAAAAAATGGTTAGGTTTCTCGCTAACCCAGAATTCTGTGAGATCAAAAACAAATTCCAGCAATGTATTGGAACAGGATTTTGGCTATTTCCAATTTAGAGAAAGCTGATTCTCAGCAAAATACGGATTTGTATTCTTTTCTAACAGCGAACAAATTTAACGCCAGTGTAACTACCCAATTATATGGATAAGGTAATGTCCCTATCATATGTTTTTATGCCAATACTGGTGCATTTTTAACGAAGTTGTATGTATTTTGTTTGAAATCCAACGCTTACTTTCTTTTGGAGATATCACTTTCTTAGAAGTTAAATCTTACCAGTAACGCAAATAGTTGATTATTTATTTTTATTATTTCGTCCCAGGCGGAATAGGATCTACTGCACGAGCTGACCGCATTATATTAAGAACAGTTTGGTGAACACAGCTTTGACTAAATAGATTCATTTATGAAGCCGAGTTGATATTCCACAAACTCATCCTCTGGCGAATAGACTAAGCATGTGCATGCAGATATTATTTAGGTGCCTTTCATATTTCCACTTAATTTGTGTTTCATCTTCTGGACAACATAAAGAAACTGTACCGTTTGTTTAAATTACTGAATAAATGGTTGCTAACTAGCTGCATGGCTTCCTAAATGCTTTCAATGTAGTTACGTCTTTCCAGTGTGTCAAAAGTAGACTAACGTAAGTTGTCAAAGTCAAGTCAAAGTTTTTTTGAACATCTTAATTACGTGTATATAGATATACATGGCACAACGAAATAGTCGATAATAAATTTGAAGTGTGAATATGCAGCAACAAAGAATATTCAATAAAAAGGTTAGAAAGAGGGACGAGTCCTACTCTTATATCTAACCTAATCTAGTTGTGTACATCGAACTAAAGGGCGAATCCAGGACGGGGATTCCTTAAATTGGATTACCCTACCGGAAGCGCCCAAAGCCCGTCGAGGATGGTCCCAATTGGTCTCGCCGACGGGCGGTATGCCGGTAACCAAAAAATTTATCCAAACCCCGCAATGATGCATAATAATGGTCACTAACATCGTTCTAATATTTTCTAATATTGCTAAAATATTTTGCGCACACTCGGCGCGCCTCTGCAGTTGCGTACAGCGACTCAAAGAGGGGTGGGGGTGGGTGACACGCGGTAACTCAGAATCCCCCACCGTAAAATCTTTAATCCGCTATTGCCTGAAAATTTACTAGAAATAAGTGGCAAAGTGTCAAGTTCTTGCTCGACTCGGCTCTTCGTGTACAAAGTCCGACTCGACTCGGATCTCGATGCAAAGGAGGATCGCTTAAACGGAAATCTATTGAGCTTAACGCCCTAGCATTGACACAATCCTGAGTGCTTTCCCAATAGCCCAATCTTAAGATCATCCAAAATGTCCGCTTTGACACAGGACGGTGCATAAGAACGGGACGCTGCGGAATTATAGATAATGGAAACAGCACAGACAGTCCTACGAATTCTAAAACCACTAGGTGATCTATAGGGTTGGTTGAAGCCCTTCTGCCCGTGAGACTTTAGCTGGGTTACAGACTAATAGCGGTACACACATATCGTGGGTATATAAAATTAGAGCATGTGATATTTGCTGCCCTCCTGACCCTATTTGTTTCTGATCCCTCCATCATAGGGCGCTAAGTTGGCCCAAAAATGCTGCTTCGGACAGTTGTTGACCAACATACCAACATGTGGTGGAAGCCAAGCGGTCAGATATTTCAACACTTGCCTTTAACACCCCTCTTGAACCTTTTTGTTTCTGATCCCTCCATCATAGGGCGCTAAGTTGGCCCAAAAATGCTGCTTCGGACAGTTGTTGACCAACATTTGGTGGACGCCAAGCGGTCAGATATTTCAACACTTGTCTTTAACATCCCTCCTGACCCTATTTGTTTCTCACCCCTCCTTCATAGGGCGCTAAGTTGGCCCAAAAATGCTGCTTCGGACAGTTGTTGACCAACATTTGGTGAAAGCCAAGCGGTCAGATATTTCAACACTTGCCTTTAACATCCCTCCTGACCCTATTTGTTTCTCACCCCTCCTTCATAGAGCGCTAAGTTGGCCCAAAAATGCTGCTTCGGACAGTTGTTGACCAACATTTGGTGGAAGCCAAGCAGTCAGATATTTCAACACTTACCTTTAACACCCCTCCTGACCCTATTTGTTTCTGATCCCTCCATCATAGGGCGCTAAGTTGGCCCAAAAATGCTGCTTCGGACAGTTGTTGACCAACATTTGGTGGAAGCCGAGCGGTCAGAAACTTCAACACTTGCCTTTAACACTTTCCCTCATAGAGTCACACATTTGACACAGCGTACATTGTGAAACGATACACTTACTTGAGTATGTCGTGCGTGATGTGTTTGCAAATGCGTTTATATTCCTTCGCGTTGGGAGATTCCTTACGGAACCACGAGCAAAGTCTCCTATATAGCGCAGCGACTGGGTATGGTGCTCGCAAGCAAACATTCCAGGTTCAATCCGTCGCTGCGGCAAAAGTTTCTTCAACATTGTACAAATTAATTATTGCAGGAAATTGTTAATTATAAACTGTGTTGCAACTAAATTTAATTCGTTGATCTCTGATAACCTAACTAGGTTCAGAGAGGAGCTCAAAACTCTCTCGATACTCCTGCATCCTGTGTCTCTGACTACTTATAGTTTTACACTACACTACACGTTACATACACTACTCCTGCGTCCTTTACGATTCGTCATTACTCCTGTCTCCTGTGCATCGCCTCTGTGTACCGCTGTATCTAGTTTTAAATACAATAGAATACAAATTTTATTCAGTTCCTATGGTACATACGAGACTTTCTAAAACACAAGTACGTTAGAAATAGACGCTACTTAGCGACCTTGAAACTTTTCGACAACTCTAAATAGTTTTCAGTTTTCCATTGTAGTTTTATTCTCGACAAGCATTTCTGAGTTTTTTTTAATATATTTTCTTTTTATTTTGAAAAATACGTTATATATATTCAGAAAATTATGTTTTTCAAAGATAACAAATACACACACATATATATCAATGTTTAGTTAGTACACCCACATAATATATTCATATATACGTTTATATATCATTATATGCAGCAATTATAATATGTAATTATTATATACATTGTCAAAAAATGATTGACAGATTGTGAATCTCAGACCCGACGAATTTATACGAGATGTACTGAGTCAGCGATTTTAAAATAGAACTTTGTTAATTATATTCACATAATGTCACCGATAATTCTCTCGTTTAACCGAGTCAAGCATCGACAAGTGACATGGGCGTATTTTGAGTATTAGGGTAGGTAAGAGGGACCAATCAACCCCCTATGTTTTTGGAGATTTCTCTGTCAATGCATCGGTGAGTAGTGTCCCGATCAATGTTTCTTTGGAAGGCTATTTACTTGTCATACTAACGGTTCTTGCTTCAATGTTAAGGAGCGACATGCTTCCTAGCTTTTGCTCTGATTCTCAAGAAATATTAATACGTCTGATTTTTTTGTTATGCTGGAGCTACAGTAAAGATGTGCCATACAGGAAATGGTTCAGATTTATTAAGGCCTTTTCAGATGACGATGACAATTAAAATGATGCCGCGTCATCAAACACGAGTTAACATTAGTGTGCAGGGAAGTGTCATACTCTTATCTAATGCACTTTTGTGAATACTAAGTTGCGTTAGTTTCAATTTGCAATGCCTGGGCAAAGGCATTTGACCAAAATTCCTTACGATGCAGTGGTAACAAACGAACGGCATCAAAGCTAGGACATGGCGTCCAGCCTGAAAATGTTAGAGGACTCAATATGTAACTGGACAAGAACGACTACAATCCTCCCAGTTTCTACGCACCGATTTCAGTTCCGTTTTTGGCTGAGACTGGTCGGAAAAAAATGCGGCGCGGCGTTGACACTTTCGTTTCCGTATAAACGTTATGGATCTGTATTCACAAAGTTACGTCCATATACTGCATCCATATACTGTTCACATATTTAGATCCGTCTACAACTGTCAACTTTATTGTATTTTCTACTAATTTCGGATCCGCGGTCCAACATAAATATACAATTACGCATTTTTGGATTTGGTTTATTGCTGATCCGGCGTCAATAAAATCCGTTTCCTGGACTTTATTTCAGCCGATTTGCAGCAAAATAGCGTTGAACTTTGTCAATATTCGAAATTTTATTAAATCTAAATACCCTCTTCAAATAATTGAGAATTGTTTTGACGTAAAATTCTGCATGACAATGGTTTAATATCTAGTAAAACATCAGCACGTAGCGAAGCAAAAGCATAATTGCAATGAAGTGGTCAGCAATCGCCATCTATTTAATAAATTAAGACGAATTTTTTTAAATAGTCCAAAAACTTAATTAGGTTTTCGGGGCGTTAATAAATACGAAGTTTCAGGGTATTTTCAGAATTTCGTAATTTAAAGTCTCTTGAAAGTGGGGATCATGCGTAGCGTGCAATAAAGACTAAACCTTAAGTGCAAATATGTTTATAAGTATTTCAGTCATATATATCATAAGTGCCAATGCGGAGATGGGGGTTTACTCCATAAAGGACGGACCCCCTAAGCCTTAATTACCTCTGAGGCTACGTACTCCCATAGGCGCGCGGAAAATTTTAGAAATTTTAAGTAAAAGAGACAATTGGGGAGTCGGGAAAATTTTTTTGATATATGACATACCTCGCCTATTCCATCTTTCCCTTGAAGCGACGAACCCAGAGCACCTATATCATATGTTAAATTACATAAATTACTTCATATTTTAACTAGATGCTTCGCACATGACCAATGGATTTTTACAATTATGGGATCATAGTTTCAACCTGAAGCCTCTTTATATTAGGAACTATGGTTATATAGTTCTGCCCGTTAATATCTGTAAACCTAGGTTGCCTCTATCTTGGCATATAAATTCATCATTTATCGATCCATATCAATAGAATGAATAAGCGTCATAGCAAGGACTACAGTCATCTTTTCTTAGTGCCATGTTAGTTCCATAAATTTATGTTAGGGGCATCATTTATCTGTTTTAAACAAAAAACTACTCAAAATGTAAAAATTAAGGTGCCACTGGGAGATGAACCAGCACCTTTTGTAGTGGAAACATTGACAGCGCAATAGACCAATCGGTCACGTTTTAACGTATAACGTGTTCTGGATTACATGGAAAGCTAGCTACCCGAATTTCGCGTTTAGAGCAGGGAAAACGTAATTAAATGACTACACTTTTGGACAGACGAATTGCATCACCCTTTATATTCTAGCCTATGCGTCTTTCTAGTTTGTTCAACTAAAAATCATAAAGACTGTTGCAGCAGTTGTTTAGTTAACTCATAGTTTACGCAGCAGCAGAGAAGCTATTATATCTTGCTAATACCTAGGGTATAAAAATGATATATGTATACAATTTTAGGGCTTCTACCAGCAATGAAGGCGTGTTTTGAGCTACGAATTCAATTCTAACCCCATCTATTTCGTAACGTATATATTCTTAAAACGATATAACGTTTAGTCTTACATTATTGTACCGTTATGATCTAACTAAACAAAAGATATAAAAAATTATACACACTTTCTATATTTCTACATTTACGAATACATATACTATTTTTAATAATAAAAAAGTTCAAAATGAAATTTAAGAAAAAGCTAGTCGAAGCTTTCACTGGCGGATTTGGCAGCAACAACAGCAGCAGCAACCGAAGTAGCAGTAATTTTGGATTTCGTTCACCAGCCACTAATCCTAACAGCCAAACACTCAATACTCCATCGCAATCCCAATCCGCAGTCAGCTCTCAAGCATCGTCGAAGATGATAGCATCCCCAATTATACGAAGCCCACCAACAGAGCAGTGCACGACATCTGATCCACAAGACAATCGAGCACTGTCAAATGGTCCAAACAATAGTCAATGCTCCGCCGAGCCAGGGAACGAACCAACTAGCTGTTCTGGCAATCATCAGACCGAGGGAAATGAACACGACGAAACAGAGCAGCATCGATTGCATCAGACGAAGAGACGACATGCGAGATTTTCAAATAACAAGCAAGGTAAAACTGATGTTTTTTCGCAGCTACCTTTGGGTATTAGGTCACTAAATTCGAGGAAAATACACAATTTTTGTGCCACATCTGATGCTTTGTAGAAAAGAAGGATCAACCATTATATTATTTTGCCGCAAAGATATAGTCCTTTAGTTATGCTTTCCGCTGCTTTTGGCTATATATGTCCCAACCCAAGGTTGTGACGACGATGGTCCAAACTAATTTCTGTCTATTCTTTTCTGAACGGCCGCAAGAGACAAAACTGCCCGGTTTTTGCACGCATTTTTCTGTGAAATCTGCATTATGTTTTGTCGATTATAGCTAAAAATTGTGATGTATAATTCCGTTTTTGTTCTTTTTTGACGTTTTGCCTGTTTTTTGACAAGTTTTACAGCAGGTGGGAATTCGCCGACCGATGCGCTCAGTATTAAGATCATGTCATATTTGTTACAAATTTCACATGAAATTCTATCGTCATTTCGCAATGAAAATTGTATAAAATTATTAAAGGAATTGAGAATATTTTAACATTTTCTATTACTGAATCGGGATTTTCTATCATAATCTAAGACTAAAATAACGGTATGCCCTGGTATTGATGACAAAAATACTTATTACTCTTGCGGTTTGCCGACCCCCACCCCATCCCTGGTCAAATATCCGGCAGTGAATTCAGAAAATGCCCCAGATAGATTCATCCAGCCAGATTTAAACGTATAGATACACCTGATCCTATAAGCTGGAACCAATGCTACTAAGCATCTAATAAATCATTAGCAGATTTCGATTCCCCATACACCATAAACTTAGAAAATGTAAATGTTTGAGTTCAGTTTGAACGGGCAAACAAACGTAATCATTGTTCTTACAAAACCGTAGATGTGAAAACGAGCCTTAGTTAGTTGTAACGACTAGTTTTAAATATTTGTGGGATCGAATCAGCTTCTTTTCCACAAAATTTCGACGGAAAACTCGGCTCGGCACGGCTGGTTTAGGTCAATTTAAAATACCGGCTCGACTATACTCGCTAGCTGAAAAAAGTTGGCTCGGCTGGAAAAATCTAGAGTATTTCGTCACCAACTGTTAAAACGAAAGCTCTGATAAATGTTAATAATGTAAAAATTTGAATAAAAATATTAAAATGCGTGTTAAGAAAGCAAAGCCTATTAGTATTCAGGTTGAAACGACTCTAACGAGCAGATTAGAGAGTTGTTTTAGAAACTAAGCCTCAATTAAGTCGTACATATGGAAAGAATCGCGGCTCCGTTAAGGTCGCTTACAGCCCAGACTTGAGCTTAGAGCCTTAACTAAAACTAAGCTAGACTCTAACCTCTGCAATTTATGAAAAGTCCACTTATAAGGTCGTAATAGCTTATATGCGATATTGGTTAACCTGACTCATTATAAAATATGCATAATAATATTTCAATCATACCAATTAAGTAGTGTATTTGTCAAAAAGCGTGAGCGTATTTTAGGTGCGTATACCATGGTTGTTCTTCTGTCAAAATCACAAACTCAATCGTTCGCGTTCACATTTATACCATCAGTATTCTCATTTTCACTAAACACGAACAAGATCTGTGTGATGTAAGAACGCAGTTTGCGTACGCGCACGTTTCTCCATTTTCCGCGTTCACGAAATGGCATGCTAAGTCGCATAGCCACATTTACGATCTATGTATTCCCAACTACTAAATTTTGCTAATTTTGAGGAAAATCCTAATTTTTACCAAATCCACAGCTTTACAGAAAAAATTTTAACCTATTTTGCCTCCCATAGTACCCTAATTGAGCCTTTTACTACTTTTGGCTAGTTCTAAGCTGAAGTTTGCAACGCCGACGCTCCAAACGAATTTTTTCTCGTCTCTGCATTATGATCTTGTGGCGACTAGTATAATGGAAATTTATTACAGAGCTCGGCATTAAGATTCTGTTTCTTGTTTTGCTTGTTGTTTGTTTCTCCTTTTTTCAATTATCGTTTAAGTCCAACAATTTTTACGGCAGTTGGTAGTTTCCTGACGCAGGCGCTTAGTTTGTATTGTGGTATACGCGAAAAAAACTCGATTGATGTGCGTCTTTTTGTGTATGCGCTCAGAAAAATACAATGCTAAATCGCTACAATGCTAAATCGCAAAATAATGACCGCAAACAACGCTTACGTGTTACTGTGTCACCAATTTTTGTTCTCGTACATAAGCAAAACCCGTTTTTTGTGTGAATTCATCGCTTTTACGATCGTGATTTGACTTGACAAAACAACAACCCCCTAAAGTGACTCAAGAATAACAGTGTATTTTTACGGTTTCCGATGTTTACAACAACTACATCCAGAATATCCAGTCATTCGTTTATAAACATTTGCATACGCAGTTGTAATTTGGTACCGCAGAAGAACAATACATCCTGGTAAGAATTTATGAACGCACGGTTGACTATGCTACAACAACTGTTTTGTATCATATCGAATCGTATTTGACGTATAATAGTTGTGGGACAGTTTTATTAATAAATATAATCTTTTTAATATTTGTAGAATATTTTTTTAATTAATTTTGCTTTTTTTAAATATTTATAGAGTACGAAGAACATCGAGGCCGTATATTGACAATGCGTTACGGGAAACATCAAATGATGCTAATACGAAAACGACTCAAAGTCGAAGCGTGGCTCATGGAAAATCTTGAAAATCTCTATGACGGTGATACTGTAAGCATTGGGAATATTTTTTAATTTCCAAAAAAAGTTTCAGCGTTCCTTACCCTACTGTTTGGTACAAAATCGTTGTGAAAGTTGTTTTACATTATTTATACAAAATGCTTCCTATGGGCATGGAATTTTGGAAGATTCACCGTGCAGTTACGTCCCGTTATTAATACGCTTCTTGTAACGCGAAACATGATAAAATTTATGTACAATTGTTTTGAGTTTTTCCTTTGTTTTTTGTTACTTTGATATTTGGATTGTTATTTTGGCCCATCTCAACTTTAGGGGCGGAAGTGAAATGCATACCATGCCGTTCTCGATATACTAAAGCTAAGCCTTAGTCTTAGCCTAAGCTAAGGTCCCTATATGAGCCATGTAGTAAGCCTAAGTCGGGGGGCTGCCGCCCCCTGTACCCCCAATCTAAGCTGTTCTTTTTTCTAACGTTATAACCTCCGCCGCTAAAGTTGACATGGGCCGTTATTTTCATCAACTGGTTACTATTGTTGATATAATCTATTCATTTTCAGAACGACTTCGATCACAATGAATTTGACGTTGACACACTGTTGGATATCGAGAATGACGAACGGAGAAGAGAGTACCTCAAGGTTATGCGGTGTTTACGTTATAAATGATGTGAAAGTGTTGTCTCCCAGTGGTCTAAACCACACCATCCGGTGGTATACGGTATATACCTACACTATGTAATGCAAAAGATGGTGTATGAGACACCATCCGCACAGCTATAGTGTGTTAATTTACCTATTGTTTTTACTGCCGGTATAAAGGACACCATACAAAAACCCATTATATATTGCGTGTAAATAACAGCATGGTGTAGCTAACGCCATATAAATTTTATGGTGTAGTCTACAACATATATTATAGACATTATACTACCTATGCATGCTATCTGTAAATACCATCAGAAATACTATGGTGTCCAAGACACCATATAATTGATGGTGGAAAAGACGCTCAGAGTGGATAAAACTTTCACAGGGGGGTCCTTTATAACGTAAACGCTGCATTAGTTTCCCTTTAGATTCTATTATTTTTACTGTGTTTTTATTTTTGTTTCATGGATTTTTCATAAATATTGACATAAATTTTTGTGAAGATATTTAAGATACTGTTAGAGCCTCTGAAAAATAACTCAGATGCGTTAGGACTGCTTGGTAAGTAAATATAATCCCATTATTTATTCAACCCTCTTAAGGTATTAAATAGGTGAAACGCATTATGATTATGATTTTCGTGGTTCTTTACATGTAGCTTATAAAACTGTATAATATTTCCATGCCCGCACAACACCGACTTAAAACTTTGACTCAATCCATGTGGTAAAAACTACTGCGTTTGGAATTAGGTGTCCTTCGAACTGTGGTTTGCTCTTTTGAACTTCGAATTACTATTTCGTGGATTGGTTTCTACCGGTTCGCTCACATTTGGTAAATAATTCTAAGGATTACAGCGGGTGACATCCGCAACTGTTGCTGTGGGATTTCAGAATTCCCGTGATTTAGCTGCTGGAAAATTTATGCGGTAAAGAATATACGAAACGCCTCACTTTGTGTGATTCGTGATTCCAATTACCGTGTATATACTCACACTGAGAATAAGAAGATTTATTAACCTACGTTTCCTAACATTGCGATCACAAAGTTTTCTAATATAATATTTTACGAATAGCAAATGTATAATATATTAATTTTTAATAAAACATGAACGTTTTTGTACACTGTTTTCACTTTTTTCAGTTGAAACTCAAGACTTGTCCCGCAAGTGAAATCCAAATTAAGGTAAGATATTTTTAATGTTGGGTGTAGATCTGGTGTGCTCGTGAACATTATTTGAGAAAACTTAAAATTTACTCTTTCGCATGAAGACTAACCAGAGAGAATTTCGGCATATTTAGCGTAATTTCCCCCAATTCTATGGAATATACTAGCATTAATATCCAGAGACATTTCGGCGGCTTTGTAGGCCACATCCGCGAAATTCTGATAGCTGTCTATGATTATATCGAAGCAAAAAACTTCTCTCGCAGAAAGAAAGTATATGAACCAGAACCGTCTCCCAAACAACTTGTATGTGGGAAAAGTGCTGCTAACGATGGATCATCAAGTAGCGTTGGCTGTTCATAGACCATCCGCGACATTCTGTTTGCTATCTATGATCATATCAAAGCAAAAAATTTCTCTCTCAAAAAGAAAGTATATGAACCCGAACCGTCTCCCGAACAACTTTTATTTGGGAAAAGTGCTGCTAACCATGGATCATCGAGTAGCGTTGACTGTTCATAGGCCATCCGCGACATTCTGTTAGCTATCTATGATCATATCAAAGCAAAAAACTTCTCTCGCAGAAAGAAAGTATATGAACCCGAACCGTCTCCCGAACAACTTGTATTTGGGAAAAGTGCTGCTAACGATGGATCATCGAGTACCGTTGGCTGTTCTTAGGCAATCCGCGACATTCTGTTAGCTATCTATGGTCATATCAAAGCAAAAACTTCTCTCGCAGAAAGAAAGTTTATGAACCCGAGCCGTCTGCCGAACAACTTGTATTTGGGAAAAGTGCTGCTAACGATGGATTATCGAGTACCGTTGGCTGTTGATAGACTAGCATCCTAATGCATTTAATCCGATGATCCCAGCACAGCATCCAGTTTCAGCCGCATCATCCTATAGATACTGGGTCATAGACAGATATTGCTAGACCGGTGGTATCTTATAGTCATTTGATATGAAAGCATGCAGCGCTGTGGTCAATATTGTAATGGATGTCGTGTTCAGCGGACAGCCTTTAATACTCTGAACTACGTGCGTTTCTTATTCTTTTGTGCAGCTTTTGTTTCGGTATTAGTTGAAGATGACTTCTGTATATGTCTCTCATTCGGCTGAAGCAAAGGACTACAAGCACATATTCTCAAAATCCGAGGTTCCATTGAGGGATAGCCGGTGCCGCGTGAGGGTGAGTCGAACTTTGACCCGGGGATCAGCCAACGGGCGGAAAGGGGGCTCATCCAATGGGTGGGACGGGGTGAGCGCCCGGGTTTGGGCTTAAATTTTATAAAGTTTATAATTTTCCGCAGTTAACTCAATTTTTCGCAGTTTTGACAATTGTCTCTTACTTGCCGAGGGGGTCAGCGCTTCCACCAAAGGCGGGTAATATGACATGTCACGGGGGAGCTCTCTCTATCTTTTATGATAACGTATGACCATGTGAATTTATGGCACAATACTGACGTAGTCCGCATGCTGTTGTGAAGCAAAAATATATATAAGTTTCCGATTCAACTGCGGCTGGGCTTTCAGACAGAGTAACTTGTTACTAAATACCTTGTCTTTTCTTGTTTAATGTGTACTGTTAAAATTTCATAACATTCTTGATTAACAAACGTTTAGGGAATACACGATGTTATCCTGAAACGATCCTGAAAGCTTCCACAAATAATTACATTTAGCTTTAATTTCAGGATTTCATTGATGATTTACAAGTTCGACTAACAACGTTGTAGATTTTATAATCCCGATGTCGAAGCATTCTTCCTCAAACTGTCGGTCAACATCATGACTCGCGTTTCTAGGACGTAAACGTGACTTAGTTGGTCCATTATTGGCACAATGGCATATCAACACAACTGTACACTTCTTAGTTTTCTAAAAACAGACCTGATCTTATGTGGCAATGTTTTCTCGTTTAATCAAAAGTGACAGAATATGGAAGTATCACAAAAGATGCCATCGATTTTTGAGAATTGTGAAAATATCCCTAGGAGTTTGTGTTTCCATTAGTTCAGGCAAAGGCTAGATTTGGCTGACGAATTAATAGCTGGTGTTTCATTATCAAAGGCCTTTTAATACGATATGAGCATTTTAACTCCCTGTGGTTCCGCTGTCTTCTGTCTGATTTCAAACTTCCTGACTTCTTATAATACCTGGTACGCCGACATATCTGAAAACATTGCTACACCTTAAATTCTGTAAATAAGTTCCTAACATTGTTATGTAAATTTTTATGTGACAGATTAGAGTTCATGTTTATCTTCAGACTTGGTAGTCATTTATATCGAATATCTGCGAGCAAAATTATTTCGTTGTGTGACTTTTGATAAAGACTCTCGAAGAACCTCAACTTTTTTGCTTCCTGGTTTCGCGGTGATTTTTTCGGCATTTTGCAGTGAATAGGCTATCTAGCGTTAAAGATTTTCTGCATAAAAGACTAAATTTGCCAACATCCTAGGCTAAGCTTCTTTTATAGTCATAATTCTGAAATGTCAAGAATCTCAGCTCTCTCCGTAAAAAAAATGGTGGCTCTCGCGTAGAGAAACCCTCCAAAATTAACGTTTCTACATATATCACTTAATTTGGATTATGTGGAGGCTTTTTCTACACGGGTGCTAAAATTGTGACACATAAGCCAAAATTTAAAAATACTCCAAAAGTGAAATTTTCAAAATTTTGACTAAGCTAAGATTTGCAGATGCCAGCTAATATTTCAGTTTCATTATGAATTTATTATATTTTGTTGATGTATAATATTAAATATTTGATATTTAACACAAAGAAATGTTTATTCTATAGTTGATTTTGACTATTATACGAACGAATTTTTGTATAAAATCGGATGTGTCAAAATAGTGCCACATTATGTTTTACAAGTAATAATAATGTATAAAACCATTTGAAACAATTTTGTATAACATTTCATACATTTGTTGCGTCAAATCAATATTTTTTCTTGCATATGCACTATTAACTAAATTAGTTTGCTAAATTATTCTGAAATTAACGTTATGAAAAGAATACTAAGTAATACAATGTATTCTACAACATATTCCATGCTTCTGAAATAGAGTTTCCATGTGCGAGTATTTATATATAATTTTTTTGCAAAGTTTCACATAAGCAAACCTTAAATGTTGTTACGTAGTTGTATTACTAAAATGAAATAGCCTAGGTGCTCGGTACTAGGTTATGCTCAGTGCTAATTCTAAGGCTTATACATATAAGAACCAAAAAAGTCTAGAGTAAGCTGGTTTTAGTTCAGATACCAATTTGCTTTAAGGAACGTAGCGATATCTAAGAAATGAGCAGATTATTATGGTTTTTTGGAACTGAGGTGTTATTAGTATTAATATTATAAGGCTATAAACAAGTTGTCGTAAAGCATATAGTCGACATGGTTCGAATTCCAGTACCCCTGTCGATGTTTCCTTGTGCCCAGGACTATAACTTTAAATTCAAAATTATTTAATAACTGAACCTTGTTATAACCCTTCTATCCATTAAGTCATATAAGTTATACTAAGGTTTGTATGGCTTAGGGTTTAGGCTTCGTCATATTTAAGGATTGTATAAACACCAAATCTAAGATTGTATAAAGATTTAGTATTTGTATAATATAGAAAAACGGGGTGCTCTGTACTTTACTTGTACACCTGGGATATAGATTTGATGCAATATTTCATATAGTGATATGCATGAACCATAAAATTGTGTATATTTCTAGCTATAGTTGGGTCTTAACGTAGGAAATCTAGGCATAATCCGTAATTTTTGTATTAAACTGGCAGTTTTCCTGGTTTTATATGGAAGACAGCATCTTTATAAAGTTTAATTCAAATATTGTTGTACTACTTTCAGCTATACTGAAATCGGATTTGTAAAGCTGTAGCACGAAATTTTTAAGCTCTATACCTTAGTTTTACTTCAAATTACTAATTACATCTACTGTGTGTATCGCAGCTTGACAGTGTCCATGATACCGTCTATTATTTAAGCAAATTATGACAGTAAACACAGCCCAAGAAGAAGCTAGTTTGATATGCGGAGTCGTGAATGCCATCAGTTCCGCTAACAGGTGCTGGTGCGACTGACACCGTTCGAACTGTATGGCTTTGACTACCGGACGACAAAGTTCCAAACAGCGGAGACATTATAACGTGCATCCTGCATTACTAAAATGAACTGTCTTAAGCGCACATCAGCAATATTTGAAATAGACCACATTTATTTAAAATACAATTAAATTTAAGTGTAATTATTTAATAAAAACATTTAATATATAGCGACAAGTTTGAAGTTTTGTATAAATCTGAAATGGAATCATATTAACGGACAAAACTTGGGTGTCTGAATTTTAGACGAACCATCGCAATTAAGAAAAAACTGGAGGATTCTGGAGCCCCGTAAAGCCCTCGTGGTAGTTCCACCTCTGAAATAGAGTGTTTTAGGATCGAATGATTTTAGATTATTGATATTATCCCTGGGAACACCATGTTTTGTGAACGGCGTTAAATTCTTTGCCCTATTGTTTCATATATGACGTGTTAATAGCTTATCTGATGTTACAGTTCCAACTTTTGTTTCATGTTTAATTGCTAATGTATATTATATTCCAATGTTTGATCCAGCAACAAACGTTATCTATATAAATTCATATGTTTTGTATAATGTATTGTGTTGTGTTATGTTATGCGTGAATACGCTGTAACTATATGATTATGATGCAACTAACCCCTATCCTAGACTCCCATTGCTAATCTAGACACAAAAAATCCTTGAAACTAGATACTATCAGTTCTATTTGTGCCAAACCAGTAGGGAAGTTATGGACAACATAAGCATCCGTTTGTGAAATATATGGCTTAAAAACTAAACCGTATATGGATCACCACTTAGCTGCATATAAAATTTTGGGACCCTTGTAATTGTTTCCGTATAAATCTTCCGTTTACAACTGAAATGTGAACTATATATTTCTTAGTACAACTGCTGGATATCGAGACCTCAAATTTCAAAGTCACGCCTTGTTCCACCGACGAAGTGCCCCCTAAATGTTTTGCCTGAGCTGTTAAGTTTCGTTCGTTGCCGTTGCAGTTGCTAGAAAACGAACCTGTCAAGGTTATATTTCTAACAATTTAAATATTTTAAGTTCCTTGCAATTATCATGAGTGTTTTGTAGCAAAATGTAAATCCTAAACGAGTGTATCTCTGCACTGGCCGGAAAATTTTGGCAGTTTTATCTCGAAAAAATAGTTGTAATTTTTTGCTGCAGTTAAATATTATTTTCTCTAACAAAATGATCAGCTTTATGAGCCAGATTCGTGGTGACGGAACGCGGGCTTCGAGACTTGGGCTTTGACCTTAATCTTAATAAACATCCACTTGGGTTCAAAATTGTTCTCTCAGAGTGCAGTATCGTATCGTGGTACGATATAACAGTGGAGAAAGCAATAGGGACAGGTTAATACTTCTGGGTTATAGCTTTTGCGGCCCGTTTGCCATGTTATTTGTTCATAGCTTCAGATTAAAACAATATCTCATTATAAAATACTAAGTGTACATTATATAGATTTAATTAACGTAATAGATAAGCTCAAGGTATCCGAGATCCGCCGTCTCAAACATAATATATAAGCTCAAGGTATCTGAGATCCGCCGTCTCAAGGAATGATCTTGGGGTAGGATGTTAAAATTTCTGGGATATCATAATCTTCCTCAAATTTTGCCAATTATCTTCAGTTATATTGATGACATTTCGCCCAGTTTTACCAACTTGTTTCGACTTTCCAAAAAATGCTTAGAATTTTCGGCAAATGTCGCAAAATTTTCGGCGCCAGGCGGGTGAGGGGACATGGAGCATCAGGGTAACTGTACCCTAAATGTGGACTTGGGGTCCCCTTGCGTAGGTATAGCCCGTACTCCATTATGAAAATTGATGATATATGCATTTAATATATAGGTGCACAAGGTCTGTCGGGTTCGGCAGGGGTATAGATGATGATATATATATAATGATGGCGGGTGTTGGGTAATCTCCTACTCCTCTGTGCGGGCACGTTGTGCTGTATATATACATATATGTATATGAATATATATGTACACATATGTATGGTAGATATATATATATATATCTATGTGTATATATTGCATATAACTATGTACAATTATATATTACATCAAATTACTATATATAAGCACTATACATAACAGTTTATTGTAACAAAAATATATAATGCCAAATTTTCATACATTATGATATTGACACAAACTGTTATGCCTTTGTGTGTAATACTACTGTACTATGTTATAGAAAACATTATTCCTACATAGAGTCGACAGTTTTCAGCGAGTTTCACAGCTGAGCCTTGAGGCAATTTTTAGCTTTAGGTGACAGCTGGTAGCGGAACTTGTAATAAGACATAATGCAGCGTTCACAGAAAAATGTATGCACTCACTGCACATTGTAGCACGTACGAGCATGATTATTGCTACAAAACAATGTTTAATTCGTTGAA
>JASANE010024567.1:0-57774 GCA_030248225.1 Trileptium ribeirensis
CTGAAGGCATGCTCAGAAGGGGATCATATCTGACAGATATCGTCGGTTGCCCACGTCCTTCGAATATATAATCACTCCAGAGACCCATACATTTGAGTCTGTGGTATTCCTTCAGCGATAATTGTTTAGCCAATACTTCAATGGGTGTGATATTCAACACCGCTTGCATTCCATCACGCGAAGTGGTTCTAAAAGCACCCGTAATCATGCAACAAACTAATCATTGAACCTTTTTATGAAAGCCTGTATATGAGACCAAATGTTATTTGTGCCACCAGCACACCACGCCATACATCAGTGACGACATAACCACAGACTTATACAAAAAATTTGTTATACCTGTTTCAACCCCCAGTTTCAGCCTGCAAATCCTAAGTGAGAACAGAAGCCTAATGGCTTTGCTACACTTTTCCATCAAATTTGGCTTCCAGCTTAGTTTGCTGTCTAATATTAGGCCCAAATATTTAACTTCATTCGAAAGCAGTACAACTGTACCACCAATCGTCAACTGCCTATACCCATGTATACTCCTTTTCCTTGTGTTAATGATGATGTTAATTTGGTTAAATGCCGTGAGTGTGAAGAACTAACACCACAAATTTACTGAATGCTTAGTGGCGTGGTGAGCAGTGCGTGCGACCTAAACCAACGCAGAATATGTTGATGTTGTTTGGGTCATTCTATCACTGCCATTCGGATTGCAACACAGCGGAGACGAATGGTGGTTGTTAAAGTCGATAGTAAAGAGCAGCGTCTTCAGCTGCTTCCTGGAATCATCGATGGTATCGGCTGATCGCAGTGAAACAGGAAGATTGCTTCAGATAGATGGAGCAAAGGAGTCAAAGCTGTTGGTAGTCCGCCTTGGGCAACGATTTCACAAGCGACCATCTTCTCAAGCGACGAAAAGAAATAGGCTGCGTTAAACGTTCTCATTTTTTCAGGGCCGCTCGGCCACTGCAAAAATGCTCGACCTCTTTTAATATTTAACACGTGCTGAAAATTTCAGTTACGTTTCCTGAATATGATACACCGCGGAATGTTAACTTTTTGAAAGTTTAAAGGGGCCCAGGAATTTAAAAACATTTCCGTGATCGGCTTAGTGGCTAAAGTCACGCTGACGGCGTACGCTATATGCAGGCTATGCCACACTCCATATACTAAACTTAAGCCTTAGCAATAACCTAAGTTAAAGCCCCTGTTTGGCCCCTACACTAAGCCTCCCACTCCGCACTAAGCTGTTATTTTTAAAAATATAACGTCACACCCTTCAGCTTGACGTCGACCGGCTTAGTTATCGATCAATATGGTGTGGCCCGTGTTTCAGCTACTCAACAACACGACAAAATACCGTTTATTACGCATCTCTATGTAAACTTGCAGCACACAGAATGCACGTACGACGCATTTCGCGTATAGTAGCTTATCTAGGACAAGCTGACAGCACCGTAATATATATTCAGAATTTGCTCAAGTTGATGTCATGTTCAAGTTAGAAAATTCTGACTCAACTATTTCCAAGCAATCCATATTATGCTTAGTATATCAAGTTCGAACTGAATAAAACACCACGACTCACTGAACGGGTCAAACCGCTGCTATACACATCTAAAGTAAGAAGAACAATTCCTACATGGCTAAGGTGAAAAATTACACGGAAACATTATTCTATTCACATGTCAGAATGTTCACGGAAACTAATCACTTTATTGTCCGCGTCTGTTTAGGAAAGTTAAATCAGAACGGGTGCGAATTCAGCTTACATCTTTTCATAAGTTTCCGTTGTATTTCAGAATGTGCCGCAGGTCGGTTTCATCTAACGCTCTCTCAAATATAGCAGTACAGGATGTCTCTACCTCATATTACGGCAGTTGATTGCAAACAGCGATTCGTAAAGCAGTTTTGTTTTAGTGTATTTATACGAAATTTATGTTTGACTAATTCGTTGTGGTGACCGCCAGGATTTAAATTGATATGATTTTTTTCAAATGAAATACCATCAATCGACTTACCTAATATGTGTCATCTTAATTCAGTAACCTTTACAATTTAGTAAACAACATAACCATAAGTATATAGATGTGGAATAAAATGATATAATATATATAATGGGCACAAATCATCGTGTCAAGAAACCAGGTGAGCTTTATACGTTTCCAGGATAAAAAAAGCAGAATATAACAAATACCAGAACAAAACTTATCTCTTGATTCCACATTATTGCAACCTAATACGCATACCGATTCATCGTATATATGCACCTGTCTAGCTTCTATTTCACTAAGCACTGAACAACGTTACGTAACAGCTTTTCCTGGCCCACAAATTTCGGAAATCTTTTTTAACCCAAAAACAGCTTACGAAATAACTGGGCATCCACCAGATTAAATCCCCAGTGAGTCACGGAACAGTTGCACTCGGTCTGGTCTAGTTCGATTTTGCATGATACAGCAACTAACAAACCTAGTAAGGCACATGGAAGGCAAAATTTACTGCCAAAGGAAAATAAAGCTAGATCAGATATACCGCATCGTCAGATCTTTCATATCAATACAAACTCGGGAACACTGCTTACCCATCCCAGATTGTCAAGTTATGAACACAAAGCCGTTTTACATATTCTAGCATTGCACCGTTTTCAAAGGTTCCTCTTTGGTTCCAACACCCTCGATTAACAGTTCCCGTGGAGCAGTGAAACATCCAGAATCGTTAAAGGCTCAGCCGCCTCATTATCACAACAGCTGATCACACCCGATTGAGCAAACCCGATTGCTAAAAGCTTTAGCAAAGGGCATGTTTTTCTTAAGAATGTAAAATGCAATCAAATCAGTAGTCACTTTCGAAACTTAAGATAAACACTTCAAAATACATTGCGCAAGCACGATTAGTTTGTAACACTATTTGAACATTATTAAATAAATAGCATATTGAAACTCGAAAGAAGCACTGCTCTAGAAGAAAACCACGTTCCCTTCCAATACACTGCATATAATGCTATATTAGAAATGGTTAAACGTATTAGCACATCACCATAGAAATATATCTTAGATAAAAGCGTAGTACATATTAATTGTTTTTCCACAACAACGCCAGTCTTAGTATGAATAATAACTGAATATTAACGTAATTAATACGTTAACAATTGCGTTTAATTTAATAAATATAGAGATGTTTTTAGCCAAAAAAAGAGTGCATCTTACAAAATTATACTGCTACAACTACTTTTGCTTTCGTTAACTGTAAACCAGACAATCAAAATGTTTTAATATTACCAAACAATGTTTCAATTGGGCTCCACAAGAGACTACAGCTGCGCAAATATATACATGGTCTATTAATACATTGTTTATTTTACAAATTTTCCCACGTTTCCAAATTAGTATTTTATTTCACAACGTGATACACGATGTCGCAGCTAATAGCTTAGGCGTTTGCAATCACGATGTATTGAAATTTAGTCTAACGCTAAAATAGTGCACACGCAATGAAATACCATGTGACAGAATACAACATATATAGTTTACCAATTTCAAAGCGTGAAGACATGCGACGGAGCCATCAAGACCTAAACCAGGGGCGACGCCAAGTGGTGCCCCCAGTTCGAATTTACAGCTAATTTGTGCCCCTCCAGAAAGCCTTGGTGCCCCCAGTTCGGATTTTGCGCCCCTCCAGAAAGTCTTGATGCAACCAGTTTCAATTATCTGGCTACGCCCCTGACCTAAACAGAAAAATGAATGGCCGGCAAAAGTTTCTTTATTCATTCGGACATCTACTTAGTTAAAGCATGCACAGTGCATAAAGCCATATGAACAAGGATATAACAAACTGTGCTGGTCGAAAAGAACTCTGATACAAAAGTTATAAATCGAACAATATAAAAATATATATTTTTAAGAAGTAAAATTTCAAACTGCCTCTAGCTGCGGTGGGCCAAAAGACACCTGCTTGGTACGTCCGAGCTCCAAAGAAACCAGCTTAGAAGCTCCAAGGAAACCAGCTTAGAAGCATCTAAGCCGCCTTAGCATAAATTAGATTTTTGCGATGCAATAGACATATATACTTCGTAACAATATTAGACTGCATATGAAGCGATTAGTTCGACAGACAGTTGTCGAACTGTTGATTAGGACTGATTTTACGCGCGGCTGCGCTGTGACCGTTGGGTTACCGGTTCTCGGAAACCGTAAATATATATAAGCATTTTCGCTTTCGAAACTATAATTTCCGTTTAGATATTATTTTAGTATACAAGTGTAACACATGGCATTACCAGGGAGTTTCGGAACTGCGATTCTTGTACCAGTTCCGGTTCCGGCTAATTTCTGCCGGAGTCGAAATGCCGGCTTCATGTCTTTTGAAAATCTGATTGGGATATTCTGTAATAAAAATTTCTCATTTCCAGTCAAAATAGCTAACAAAACCTTAACTGAAACACTGATAAAATAAAAACGAAATATATTCTGTCTTGTTTTCGCAGAGGTACCTTTGTCACCTTTTTTAATTTCCCAACACACAATTTATCGGCCTCTACTAAACAGGTTATATATATGGCACAAAGAAATAACGCTAATCAAACATTACCATACTTATGAATTTGAAAGTACTCCGTGGTCCAGGATTCGTTTGCAATGCCTTTATTTAAGTTACAGTGCACCAGTTCTTGCTTAATAACTTGCGACAAACTGTACGCCAAAGGACTTGTTATCAGTATATCCTAATGTACTTGTGAGACCACAACGTAAGGTAATTTCGAGCATTTCTCATTGCTAAGTACAGTCTAACAACAGTAATAGTTCACTCCGTGACGGCAACTGTGGCGAATACGGTTAATTTGTGTTCATTGTCTATTTTGGAGTTCGAAATTGAGCTTCCTAAGCCCTTTTTAAAGGCACAACAAGACAATACTAGCGCAGTAGGTATACATTAAGATAACCAGTGACTAATTTTCAGTACACATTAGTGGATTCTTCTGACAAGCGTGGAAAAGGATGGGGGCTGATTGCTAAGTGGAGGCATAGGGGTGTCGAGAAACTGCCAAATATGTCTTTCAGTTTATTACTCGATAAACGTGGCAGCATCTGTTAACCGCCGATCGATTTTTTTCACAGACTGGCGATGAATAACCCCATGAGATGAGAAATTTTGATAGCAGCTCGCATTTTGGTTTCGTGGTGCAAATTGGAAAACTTGCGATTACTTACTGCAGGATATTTCTCTAATCGTGCAGAACATGTTTTTGTTAGCCTAATATGACATTTCGCCGACACCACAGGGGCATGTGAGTACCTTCACTGTCGATGTCGATTGCATCGTTGAATCACGGACCAAATTTTCGTGCACGCAACGGTTAAAATATGATTAGTTGTAAGCGATGGAAAACAGCAATGTTTTAAGCTGTTTCCTGAAGGAGACGATGGAGTCACAAATTCGCATTGTTACAAGAATATCATTCCAAATAACAGGGGCAAACGATTGGAAGCTGTTGGCCATTCTTCTAGGAATGATGAGATGACGTCGTTGGTATAAGCGTTGGCTGACGCACAGCTGGACCTTACGAACCAGATAACCTGGCCGCATCTCCTCTTAGGTATTTATAGACGAGGCAGGCTACTTTGAAGACAATATGCTGAATAATAGGAAGCCAACGCAAGTCTTGTAGGCTTGATGTGATCGGATCGTCGTGTGAAGCTGATGGTACGATCTGCAGTATTCAGGACCCTACAAAATGGTTACAGCGTTGACGCTGACAAACGACAATCAGGGAATTGCAATAGTCAATGCGCGAGATGACAAATGCCCGGATCATTGTTTCTGCAGTGAAGTTGTCTAGTCTAGTCGTTTTCTGACACGGCGGATCTCGTTGAGTTGCCACATGTATGTACGGCTGACGTCAAGGATATGTTGTTTCCAGGGAGTAACCGGAATTCCGGTTCCGGCGAAAATCGTGTTCCGGTTGCGGTTCCGGTTCCGGCGAAAATCGTGTTCC
Organism: Trileptium ribeirensis; assembly: GCA_030248225.1. Lineage (NCBI taxonomy): Eukaryota > Metazoa > Nematoda > Enoplea > Enoplida > Thoracostomopsidae > Trileptium > Trileptium ribeirensis. Next base: position 5,984 of record JASANE010024567.1, read on the forward strand.
GGTTGCGGTTCCGGCAAAGGGCAAAAACCATACCGGAACCGGAATTCCGGTTTAAAAATTTTATTTGAAATTTTCCAAGTTTTTTTGCTTCATCCTGTAATTCAAACATATGTAATATATATATTATACAATGATCAAGCTCCAATAATGTCAAGCAAAAGAAAAGATTAAGTAACCAATTTGCCGTGTGAAACGTAAGTAGGGCACGTAATTTGAGCAGGAATTTTTCATAATAACCTGCAGGAGTTTGTTAAATCAAAGCCAGATTGATGCTTGTAGCAGCTATTTTACACATCCAGAAGTCTGTGGGATACGTTTGAATTAAACCGGTCCAACTCGGTAACAGAGTATGGCGTACGCAGAAGTACTTAGAGTATGCTGGGCTAACATAAATTGCGTCAAGCACCCGCCAGTGCGCTTGTAACTTGGTAAATCAGTCTAAATTGAAGTAAACTAACGTTATCTGCAACGCAGCTAGAAACTGCTTTCTTGGCAATGAACTGTATTTATTGAAACTGTGCGAGCAGCATCACAGTGTATCATTTATAGTCTGATTAGAAAGTTATCATCATTATGATCTAACTGACGGGCACTGTTTGTCCAACGCTAGCCTAAACAGTGGCTCTGACCACTGATCAGAAAATTACCTTCTATCTATTATTTGCTCTTAGAATCATATAAACCAATAATTTTAAGTTGCCTGCAGAAAAACATGCAACAAACGTATGTGTAGTAAATGGAAGCGACCGGAGACAGAGCGAAAGTGTGTATTCTACGCTCAAAGCTTTGTAAGCACATTCGATTTGACGCAGTATATGCAATGGTGTATAGTGGAAGGCATTTTTGATCTGGGTGTCCAAAAATCGACATATTTGATCGATAAATAAGCATTATTAGCTTCCTCATTCTCTTTAAAGTTTCAGAAAGGCAATAATACCATAACAATACATTAAGTTTAATGTACAAGTTATTTTTAATGCATTTTAAATCCACTATACCTTCATTTCTTCCATCATCTGTTTTACTACATAGAAATTTCGAAGACCAGGTTCCGGTTCCGGATCCGGTTTAAATGGACGGTTCCGGTTCCGGTTATTCCCTGGTAGTTTCATAGTTAGATCACGATCGATGCTGACACCGAGGAATTTTATCGACGCAGCAACGACAGTATGCGCATCAACAAATATATAATGCAATAATTATGTTGCGGTTATTAGTTATCATGTACTCGGATTTACTCGGGTTAGCTTTCAACATGTTGAAACGATACCGTGTAGTGATTAGAGACACAGTCTCTTCGAAGCTTATCGACTTAAGAAGCCGTTGAACTGCAGTAAACGAGTCAAGAGTGATGTAAACTAGCAACTCTATCGAGATTGCAGAATGTAGTGAAGCATTGGTACACCTACGCCTTTTGCAGGCACAGCCAATCATCTTTCGATAACATACCTCGATATCAGGGAATAACCGGAACCGGAACCAGCAACCGGAACCGTCCATTTAAACCGGAACCTGGTCTTCGAAATTTATATATAGTAAAACAGATGATGGAAGAAATGAAGGTATAGTGGATTTAAAATGCATTAAAAATAACTTTTACATTAAACTTAATGTATTGCGATGGTATTATTGCCTTTCTGAAACTTTAAAGAGACTGTGGAAGCTAATAATGTTTATTTATCGGTCAAATATGTCGGTTTTTGGACATTCAGAGCAAAAAATGTCTTCCACTATACACCATTGCGTATACTGCGTCAAATTTAATGTGCTTAAAACGCATGGAGCGTAGAATAAACACTTTCGCTATGTCCCCAGTCGCCTCCCTTTAGTACAACTACGTTTGTTACATGTTGTTCTGTACGAAACATGAAATTATTGGTTTGTATGATTCTAAGAGAAATTAATAGATAGAAAGTAATTTTCTGATCAATGGTATGAGACACTGTTTAGGTTAGCGTTGGACAATCACTGCCCGTCAGTTAGATCTTAATGATGATAACTTTCTAATCAGAATGCTATAAATGAGACAAACTGTGATACTGCTCACACGTTTCAATAAATACAGTTCATGACCAAGAAAGCAGTTTCTAGCTGCGTTGCAGATAATGTTAGTTTACTTCAATTTAGACTGATTTACCAAGTTTACAAGCGCACTGGCGGGTGCAGACGCAATTTATGTTAGCCAAGCATACCCTAAGTACTTCTGCGTAAGCCATACTCTGTTACCGAGTTGGACCGGTTTAATTCAAACGTATCCCACAGACTTCTGGATGTGTAAAATAGCTGCTACAAGCATCGACCTTGCTTTGATTTAACAAACTCCTGCAGGTTATTATGAAAAATCCCTACTCTAATTATGTGCCCTACTTACGTTTCACGCAGCAAATTGGTTAGTTAATATTTTCTTTTGCTTCGTTGTATTGGAGCTTGATCATTGTATAATATATATATTACATATGTTTGGATTACAGGATGAAGCAAAAACGTGGAAAATTTCAAACACAATTTTTCAACCGGAATTCCGGTTCCGGTATGGTTTTTGCCCTTTGCCGGAACCGCAACCGGAACACGATTTTCGCCGGAACCGGAACCGGAATTCCGGTTACTCGCTTCTCGATATGTGGATATCACGCGATACCGCACAAGTTAGAGCAAAACTAACAATAGCTTACCATACCCCTGCTTCTCCCAGAACGAAGTGGAATATCATGAACCATGGCGGCGCCATACAACCGTACCCATAGAACCATGGATCGCAAAGCAAAATCAACACTAGCAATGAGTTTGCCACGCCGAAAACCCCCAAGTAAAACTTTTCAGCCGCCCAGGAAGCCGAAAACCCCCAAGTAAAACTTTTCAGCCGCCCAGGAAGTCAGAACAAATTTTCGAATTTTGGGTCGAGGAACCACGGAGGTGCCATACCTCAAACACCATGAACCGGAGCTTTAATCGAAAAACAAAAAGGAGGCATCGGTATTTATAATTTTACCATGAAATAAAACAAAGCAAAGAAAAAAATCCGAAAGTTAAGATAAAAATAATTTTGCTTCCGTAAAGGGTACTAAAATGAGGTAGAAAAACCTTTATTTTGCTATCTAACCCTGAACCTTGGGGGCCATAAACCTGGTACCCATGGAACTATGGGTTACAGAGCAAAACCAATCTCGGCAATGAGTATCCCATTCCCGAAAACCCCCAGGTTGAACTTTTGAAGTCAGAACAAATTTTCGAATTTTGGGTCGAGGAACCACGGAGGTGCCATACCTCAAACACCATGAACCGGAGCTTTAATCGAAAAACAAAAAGGAGGCATCGGTATTTATAATTTTACCATGAAATAAAACAAAGCAAAGAAAAAAATCCGAAAGTTAAGATAAAAATAATTTTGCTTCCGTAAAGGGTACTAAAATGAGGTAGAAAAACCTTTATTTTGCAGTCTAACCCTGAACCTTGGGGGCCATAAACCTGGTACCCATGGAACTATGGGTTACAGAGCAAAACCAATCTCGGCAATGAGTATCCCATTCCCGAAAACCCCCAGGTTGAACTTTTCTGTGGCACAGGACGTCAGAACAAATTTTCGAATCATGGGTCGAGGAACCATTGGGGCACCATACCTCAAACCCATTAAATGCAGAACCGGAGCCATATTCGAAAAACAAAAAAGAGGCATCGGCATTTATCATTTTACTATGAAATAAAACCAACCAGAGCAAAAATTCGAAAGTTAAGACAAAAATAATCTTGCTTCCGTGAAAGGTATTAAAATGGGGTAAAAACCTTAATTTTGACCTCTGACCGCGAACAATACGACGTTATGCACGGAACGATGGATCACAGAGCAAAACCAGCACTGTCAATGAGTTTCCCATGCCGGAAAACCCACAGGTGAAACTTATCAGCCGCCCAAGACGTCAGAACAAATTTTCAAATTTTGGGTCGAGGAACCAATGGAGCGCATACCCCCGTAATCATGAAACTGTGATATCGCAGAGCAAAACCAACACCGGCAATGGGTTTCCCATGCCCTAAAACCCATAAGTGAAACTTTTCACAAGCCCAGCACGTCAGAACAAATTTTCGAATTTTGGGTAGCGGAACCATGAGCGTGCCATACCTCAAGCCCCATAACCGGAGCCTTAATTGAAAAACAAAAAATGCGCATCAGCATTTATCATTTTGCTATGAAATAAAAACAACCAGAGAAAAAAATTCGAAAGTTACGATAAAAATAACCTTGCTTCAGAGTATTAAAATAGGGCCAAAAATACCACGTTTTGACCCCTGACCCCGGAACCAGACCCCAAATCAAAAATCGCTCAGAGATGTACTCGGAAATCGACTATGCCGGTTAAAATTAGCTCAAGATTATGGAAATCGCTAAGTCTTTAACGACTTATGGCCGATCACACACACACAGAGAGGGAATGTAAAAGATTTCACCCCTGCAACACACAATCTCCATTACGTTCTGATACTACTCATGCAGTCAGTTGTAGCGACAATGTTAGCAATCAGTGTAGTGTAAACGTTGTAGAGCAGTGGACCAAGAACACTGCCCTGCGCAACGCCGAACTGCGAGCAAGACTCCTCAGCTGTTGTTCCATCGAATTGTACATACTGGCGGCGGTTGGTCAGGTAATTTTTGAATAAACCACAGCAATCACCAGCAATGCTAAAATCCGTATGTAATCGTGACACAAGAATGCTATGATCAATTGAGTCGAACACCGCAGACTAATCGAGAGTGACGATTGCAGTCGAGAATCCGTTGGACTTGTTGCGATGTAGATCATTAAGAAGGAAGAGTAATGTAGGTTCGGTAGAACGGTGAAGTTTATAGGCATACTGACAGAAAGGCATCAAGTCACAGTGGGCAATATGCTGGTGTAGTTGCATGACTACGAGCTGCTCAGTGAGCATGGCTAATAGTGATAAATTAGAAATAAGGCGATAGTTCCGGACGTCGTAATACTTTAACAACGTCAGCAGTACCATTCGAAAATCATACAGCACAACTTTCAAGGAAATTATAGTTTATGGAGACAGTTTTGTTCGTTGTATTGCTTAGTACTTGACGAATTGGCTGCTTTCCAAGTAACTAGAATTGTATCCATAAATTTATAGCCCATCTATCCGTCAAAGTACAACTAATTGGAAAAATTCAGCATTTATGGCTCAAAGGAGCAACAGTACATTCAAAGTTTTAAAACAGACACAAACGAATTTGTTTAGCTGGCAAAATAACCCTATATACTAATCATTCAACCAACAAACAAGATGCCCATTAATACTTCTTTTTAGTTTCCTATACTGATAAGACCAGGTTCAGCGTGCTGTCACAACAAAAAATTGAATTGAAGTTCCGTTCAGTTCCGGTTACTCATTGACATTTATTTTTGTCAAAATGTTTATGTATACAGATGTCACGGAACAACTGGAACCGGAACGATACATTTAACCCGGATGCGGAACCTGGTCTTCGAAACTTATATATATTATAGTAAACCAGATGAAGGCAGAAATGAAGGTATTGTGGATTAGAATGTAATAAAAAAGTTTACATAAAACTTATTGTATTGCGATAATATTATTACCTCTCCGGAACTTTAAGGAGGCTGAGGAAGCTAATAATGTTTATTTATCCATCGAGATGGCGGTTTTTGAACCTCCACGGCAAATAATGCCGTCCGCTATACAGCTTTACGTAAACTACGTCAAATCAAACGTGCTTCTAGCGCATGGAGCGTCGACTAGACAATTTCCCTTTGTACCCAATCGGCTGCATTCACTATATATATAGTTTGTCCTCAAAGTATATACATACACGTTATTCCGTAGGAAAATTGAAATTATTGGTTTATATGTTTCTAAAAGAAAATAAAAGAAGGTGTACGATAATTTTATGATCAATAGTCAGAAACATTGTTCGGGCTAACGTTGGGCAACCAATGCCCGTCAACTAGATTATTGATAAAGATTTTCTGATCAGAATGCAATAAATTGGATAAATTGTGATACCGTGATACAGCTCGTACAGTTTCGGTAAATGCAGCGCATTAGCAAGGAAGCAGCGGTCTTTTCTTTTATCCCCCAGCCGATTTCGTCAATTTTAAAGATACAGAGGTGATTTTGTTATCAGTCGATTCAGCTCGATGAAGCGGTTCAGAAAATAATTATTTTAGCCACATCCCTGAAAAAATTTTTCGATTTGAGGTAACGATGGTCCCCCTTGGTTACCCAAAAATTTCTTTCTTCGGAATATGGTCTCTTTGGAATCCGTTCGGCTCGCTTTGAGGAGAGAAATCTACTGGTGTGTATTTTATTGAAATCTACGCCTCCATTAGAAAGTTATGAGGGGCCCAAGTAACCCTGAGGGGCTACGTTATAACGGTAGAAAAAGGAACAGCTTAGAGCGGGGGTTCGGGGGGCGGTAGCTTAGGCTTAGTGTGTGTCTCATATAAGGACCTTAGCTTAGGCTAAAACTAAGGCTTAGCCTTAGTATATCGAGAACGGCATGGCCTGCATTTTATTTTCGCCCTTCAGGGTTACTTGGCCCCTCATAACTTTCTAACGGTGGGGTAGATTTCAATAAAATACACACCATTAGATTTTTCTCATCAAACCGAGTCGAACGGTACCCAACATGACCATATTCCGAAGGAAAAAATTTCTGGGTTCCCAAGGAAGGACCAGTGGAACCTCAAAAAAATCGAAAAAAATCAGGTATATGGGTAAAATGAATATTTTCTGAACCGCTTCATCGAGCTGAATCGATTGATACCAAAATCAGATATGTATCTTCAAAATTGACCAAATTCTGGCTGGTGGGGGCTAAAAGAAAAGACCTGGAAGCAGTTTCTGGCTGCGTTGCAGATAATTATGATGTTACTTTACTCCAAATATAGATTGATTTACAAAGTTTACACGCGCACAGCTGCAGCTTGAAGCAATTTACATTAGCCAGGCTTTCAGCTAAGTCCTTCTAAATAATCCAAGCTCTGTTATGCATATCGAGTTGGACCGGTTGAATTCTATGCACCGTAAATTTCTGAATTGGTAAAACAGCTGATGAAACATCGACCTGGCTTTGTTTTGTGGTTTGTTGGGTCAAGAGAAAAATTCCTACTCAAATGTGTCCTACTAACGTTTTAACGGAGAAATTTGCTGAGTTAATCTTTTGTTTTGTCTGGCTTTATTGGAACTTGATCATTGTGTATATAAACCTGTTTGGGCTACAGATAAAGCAAAAATGTGGAAAATGTTAAACAAAATTTTTAAACAGGAATTTCGGTTTCAGTATTTTCACGATTAACACGATTTTCGCCAGATGTGGCTTACTACTTATCTGCATCTTTTGATTTTCAGGAGAATTTATAGTTTAAATCAAGTTATAACCTAAAAGCCGTCGAAAATGCTAATATTGGATGTCTCCTATATTGTAGTTCCTTTCCAATTTTCAGTTGATGTTTTTGTTATACATATTTGTTAAGTTCTAGTCTGAGTGTGTAGTGACCGTTTGGCGCATTGATGAAAACACGGATACCCAATATATGGCCGCGTGTTCGAGATCTCCTTGGGCAAGAGACTAAGGCCACGTTGCTCCAGGATACCCACATGTAAAATTAGTGCGAGATTGTTCGGAAGGTATATACAGAGTTTCCGTGTCGCAACTGACATCCCTTCACAGCTTGTACTTCGGCACCTCAAGCACCGATTACCACGAAACGGGAGATCAGCACCCACACTCTAAGTATAACTTGGGTATCTGCAATGCGTATTTTAATATAAACTAGTGTATTATATATAGGAAAAACTTAAGCTGAGACGATTATAAATATGCTCAATTTCGACGTGGCCCACCGTGATTTTTGATCGCCCTATTTAATTATTAGTCTTTTCGATCCAATTTACTCAATTTAACGAAATTTGTGTTATATACTTAAATACAGGTTCTCTAAAATAGGATTAGTCTCTAAATTAATGTAAGTTACAACGTAAATATAGGTGCAAAAGTATATATATTAAAAGAACCTTGTTTGATCACAATTCAATTCTTGAATACATCACAAAATATATGAGTAGTAATGAATGAAAGCATAGCATAGCCTTTGAAATGAAGTTAAAATATATAAATAAGCCACTTGAAAGCTTTATATCATACATTTTACCTGGATACACGACAATAATAGTAAACCACATTCAGCCCATCACTAGTACAAACATAGATACGTATGTATCCCAACAAACATATATATTACGATCCACAACTAAGCTACTAAGATTAATTGGTAAAAACTAAACAAAAGCCTCCACTGCATCATCATACATTGAAGATTAGCGTATTTTTAATTTTATTTAAAAACATAAATTATAGCCAATTAGTAGTCGAGGCAATACCTTGCTTAATGCCGTTTTAGACACGCCCAAGCATATTCTTTGCAGCTTAATAATTGCCAACAAAAGCAAATTTATAGCTGCAAAACAAAAAAATTGTCGTAAAACTCTTATACACAGATATAACAACAAAACATTATACATTAGTGGAAGAAGATGCAGTTTCACAAGAATCATTTTATTCTAAAATCATTCACTTAATGAACCAATTTACATTTTTATTCTTTAATCATTCATTTTCATTGTGAAATTTGACTATAACTGAGTAATCAGAATTCCTGTTCCGGTAAAATTCGAGATCTGGTACTGGTTTCGGTTCCTGCTAATCGAAGCTCAGGTTTCATACATTGCATATATATCTGTATAGCGAAAATATTATTTTATTTCGGAATATAAACTTTAGCACTACTTGTATAGGATAAAACAAAAAATTATAAGGCGCACAGTTAGATAACGCTAATCAATCAAACGCTAACATATGTTTCTAATTTGTAAAGCACTGTACATAGTCCAATATCGGTGTTTATTATTCCCTCATTTAGGTTACGAACCAAAAGGTCTTGCTTAATATCTTATATGACAAACAATTTGGAAATGTATTACTATCCGGGAGCCGAATGATATAGCCCTGTACAATCTATAGTTGCCTTATGCTGACTTTGGAAATGAAAGTAGCAATGACTCGAATTGATTATATTTCGATACATTCGGCTTGGGTCATATGGACCATAAATTTGAAAGAGAGTAATTCAGCCGGATCGATTGACCCAATCGATAAGTTTCAAAATCAAGCATAGCAACAATATTTCCTGAGAGAGTATGACACTGTTCGAACTCATCATGCAAACTCAACGAGCATGGCTGCGAACCATTTCGACGTTAGCTCTCCTGGTTTTAAGACAGAGGAGCTAACTCCTCGTTTTCTGGATCACTGTTTTATGGATACAATTTGTTCAAACACCCCCTCAGAAAAAAGCTACGGGAGTGGGTGCGGAACAAATTTTGTCCATAAAAACATGACTCAAAAAACTAGTGAATTACCCCTGCCAAAGCAGCTCGTAAAGTCGAAACGGATAGCGTCATGCCGAACGCGTTTACATTGTGATTTCGAAGAGTATCATAGTCTTCTCAAGAATTCATCATGCATTCTTGCTATGAGCATGTGTACTCAAGGCAAGTACATATACAAACCATAGTAGATAGCAACTCCTGGTTCTGCGGAGCCGTTCTCAATGTGACATAAGTATATAAACCCAAATCAAAAACAAAACGCTAATATAACAATCTTTACAACAAAACTCAACAACACTGAACACATCTGAACAGAAAGCGCTGCAAATCGATGCCAAAACTAAAAGCTTTTCGACAAGACGACATAGCAACCATGAAGACCAAGTGAGAACCAAAGACGGTGTCATCGAAAGGAAATCGACACGGCAATTTAACCCAGCGACAATCATTGCTGCCGCTTTTATTACTGCCTGGCTTCCGGTCCGGTTGGCGAACCAATAACACTAGCATCGAACTGTGATCATGCAATCATCAGTCTGCAAAAAGCAACCTCTTAGCTCAGAACCACAGTTGAGCCAGTGCCATATTTCGACCATCAAGGAAGCTAATCATGAATGTTCATGGCATAAAGACTACTCGAGTAGTTAGCAAACGACTGTGTGCAATCGAGAAAAAGCGACCTCACCACTGACTGTTGCTTCATGCATGATCCGTCGAAACTGAAAAAGCCAAAGCTTATAAAGCAATCGAATCGTGTTCCGTATTCGGCAACTATACCAACTGTGCAATGCAAACAAACATTACAATACGCCTTTTCGAGCGATACGCTCGGAATCACTACACATATCAAGATCAGACTTAAGAAAACAGTATCAAACAATTTGAAAATATTGACATTTTCATGTTATATATATGCGCACAAAAATTTATCTCGACCGCCGACACTGTTTATACTGTGTTGGTGAATGTTGACATAACCGAAATGCGAAACGGCTAGCACAGAATACTAGGTTTGCCGTCGTTTCAGCAGGTTCAAAAAATTTCATTTCCAACAGGGTCCACCAGCAAGAGACAATGCTAGTTGCTGAGAGACAACCACAGCACGCACATCATTTGCTAGTGGTAAAAATGCTAACTATTACAAATAAAATACATTGTCGATATGCACCTAATACAGTAAATTGTAAAGACACTAAAAACCTGAAACAAGTACGTCTATACTGATACCTGCAGCCACTTTACTTACCAGTCCATAAAAACCCACAAAGCACCAAAAACACTGGCCACAACACATGTCATACTTTTCCGCACGGCTGGTTTAAAAACGCGACGGCGAAATGGCTCTCAAGCCGCTATTGTTCGACAGCTATCTCTTTCTGTGAGTTCTTTCTAAGCCGCGCACATGACAGTGATAAGGAAAATTACCATTGTTCTTTTCTCAACTGTCGTATCAACTACTTGACACATAAAATAATTGGCATAAAACTATGATCTACAGCCGCGATAGCACGCTTAAGTGGTTTTCACGTTTCAATATTAGCTTTTGCTGATATTGCATCGAATTATAGAACACACTATGGTTATTGAGTTCTTTCCCATACCGATTAGCGACAGAATCTCCACTGGAAGTAGATAACGACTAAAGAATAATTGTTAAGGAGTCGGTTAAAAAACTTGATCAAAAGTATCCAAAAACTAGTACAATTCCAAATCTCGACAGCAAACAAATCCAGTTACATCTTAGGAATCGCGAGGGCGTTTGCTTAAAATAGTTAATTTACAAGCACAAAATAGGATTATACTTTGGAAACTCGCATGGAAAGTAGAAACAGAGTCTTGTCTCCGCTCAGCGACTATTTCAAGGTATATATACAACTGAGATTGCTATACATCATTCGGAGTCCGAGAACGACAGTGCATTTAGCCAATATTTCTATGTTATGTGTAATTTCCAAGTTCGTCTTGTAGCTCTGAAACGGCTGCTCTAACAGAAAAGTATTCTTAGTAAAGTTGAAGCTCTCGAGAGGATGGATAGAATTACCAATGGTTCTGACAACCATGGCGCTGGAAGCTGTTGTGGGGAAGGAAGGGTGAGGCGGTAATCGAAATGTTTGCAAGCTAGAATATCGGATTGATTCGCTTATTGCTTTGTTCTAGAGTGCATTCAGTGCGCACAATTACAAACTAACAAAAACTCGCATGCAAAACGATCTTTCCAAGGTTGAGTTATCCGTGATTCAAAATTTATTTGTCGTCTAATAGGAAACTCCGCTCATTTTAATACAATTTTTATGACCCTGAACAATATGTAGCTCACCACAGAGAATCACGAACAAAGAAACACATCCGTTGCTCTTATACATATATAATCAAAATATGATTCATCTTTAAAGCATTAGTCACCGAATACGCACGCGTACAATTGCAATACGCAAGCAACATCATCTAGCGGTGGTGCACTTAGCAAACTGGTGCCGCTAACCCAACCAAAGTACAAAAATAATTAGCTGAAATCGTCGCGGCACTAATGGACGGACGTCACAAATAATCCATTATTACCAACGCAATTTAATTACGTCGTGTAAAAGAGAAAATTAAATAAAAAAACTCTATATATTGCAAGCGTTCTAGTAATAAAAATATATATCGTAATAACTGAATCGACGTTAGATGACGTTCAGACGAATTTATCCTAGTTGTTGGATAAGTTTTTAGTTAGTTGAAAACCCTAATAAAATACATTATGTCGCTCAGCGAAATTAAACGCGAGCTGGTAAAATTGTTTTGTAAAATTACGTGGAATAAAGATATGCTTCTGAATTTTTCATCATAAACCTCATGTTAGCAAGACAACGCCAGGTGTTTCCTGTCAGTCAGAACTCTGCAATGAATATTCAAATTGAACTTGTTTAACCTGATGTGAATTGCGGGGAATGGCTAGTTAACGGGTATAAGGCTCGAATATAGCACCCAACACAAATATTAACCGTCTGTAATGTGGACACAGACCGCACTGCTGGTAACGTGATAGGATAATATGTATTTGAACGAACTATTATTACACCATGTCTCAACTAATACGTAGTGCTAACTGATAAAAAGTAGAATTCGAGCAAGTTGGTTTGAAAGCCAGAAAAATCAGTATTTCGAAGATATCTACTGAATGAAACATATATAATATATATCAGAATTTCAAATTAGTCATGGCGAGGGGTAACGGAGCGAAAATGTTCAATACACACAACATACAGAACGGCACCTCGTAGACCACAAAATAACACCTAAACGATATCCGAAAACAGTTAATCAGTATTGACAAAATAAACATCAAAACCCAGCCTATAACCACAAAAATATAACAATGAGTATTCCATATCGAATCACTACGGAACTAAAATTATGCCTCCAGAAACTGTTTCAAACAAAACATCAAAGTATTTTGATTAATCAACTTGGCTAGGAAATCCAGGGCTACCATTTATAACGAACAATATATGTGGGCAACACACCGCAAAAACTAAGCTGCCGTAATTCTTATTAACAATTCCATACAAATTCCATCTAAAATTAAAGAATTACAAAACAAAGAGACAAACGCGGCCGTGATAAGAATACTAATATACGCTTCAGAGAATTTTTTAAATTGAATTCATTCCGCCCCCAAACTAAACCCTAACAAAATGCTAACAAAATTAGGCAGCGATTCAGATTAGATTTGAGCGCCGTTTTCATGGCAATAACAGCCGAGTGCTCCATTTTCAGTTTACATTAATTTCATCTAAAATTTTGACCAACAGTACCGAATCCCATCACCAGCAGTCCTAGTAACTAGCGTGGAAACAGTAAGAGCCATAGCTATTTCAGTTCGTCTACGTCAAAAACTACAGCTCATGACGGTAATCGCAATAAAATGAAAATACATATGACACCTCATTATGAGGAGAAAACTGGAGTATACTTTTAACTTTACACATTTTTCGTTATAAATTTCATGTATTGGACCGAGTTAACGCATAGAGCACTGGATTGTGTTTGCTACTGTTTGGGTGAAATGATATTCGAAAATGGGCTTAAAGAATGATATATATTCCGAAAACAGGCTTTAGCAAAAAAAGCAGCTCACTAGCTGCAGCAGCAGCAGCAAATGGGACACTACTAAGACCTGTTCTGTCGTGTACGCTGACTCGGAATTATCTCTGTCCAATTGAAATAAGATTTACTAAAGCATGAATGTCATAATTATGTTGATTCCACTTTCAAGGACAACCTGCTTTTTGCACATCTGTTTGGCGATGTGAACATCGCAGCGCTTGAAACATTCAACCCGGAGACGTACGACGCCGCATGCATAATGGCTATCATAGACTGATGTTGAAAAATCATAGAAAGACCCATAGACTTATAGTTTTATTTAATGGCTCACTCACAATGCCTTAGCAGTCGGACCGTCTCATACTCACAAATAGGAAATCAAAAATATTATCACCATTTATAGACAGTATTTTATTCTTGAAACAGCCTCGAAAACCACTATATATTGTACGGCGCAATTACGAAAAAAATTGAAACTTATTTTGCATTTTTTTCATAAATCCTTCCTTAAGATATATCATGTATGTTAGTCAGGAACATTGCAACACATGATGGTGAAACCTGTGCCCAATGCTACCGGCAAACTAAAACCGACTGTTTCCGCCTAACGACTCAAGAGCGTAAAATCAAGTTGGAAACAAATCGTTATTATGAAATAAAAAACTTCAATGATCACGGCCAAATCACTAAAACGAACCCACCTTACATATAATACGCCATACGGGTCATTTATTATGAAAAATAGTACACGGGTATAACAGTCTCAATGTTGTCTTTATCAGCCAACACAAAGACGATGCCACTTTTTTCAAATCGACAACCAGAACCCGACTCGAGTCTCAATGAACCATGCATTCGCAAAACAAAGTCAAGCAAAGCAAACAATCGTATCAAAGGTACAATAACTTTTCAAAGAGAGCTGTCTAGCTCTTTTTAGATTATATAATGGTATATAAAACGTGTTTCAAAACCATATCGCACAATATTCTGTATATTCTGTAGCAAATATAACGTTGGCCTAGAGGAAAAGCCGCAGCCACAAACAAAAAGACAAGTATGCCATCCCGGATACAACAAAGACAAAGCCTTAGCGTCGGCCCTTATCACTATGACCAAGCGCTTCCGTTCGCTTACGAAAAACCAACGAATACAGTTAATTGGGCAAACAGTAATGTAATCATACTCAACACCCCGGAAGGATTGTGAATATGTCAAGTCAGGTCAAATCAAATAGTTTACTATTAAATCAAAGCAGTTAAATTTAAGTTTATTATTCATGTATGAAACTAAATGTAAAAAAATTGTATGAAAACAACAATGATGAACTTCCAAAGCCGGCGATATAGATCTACCAGTTGCGGGCTTCGCAAACAACAAAAATTCTCTGAACGTATGGGCTTAGTGGCGGTAGACAAGCGTCCAATTGTCGGTGGTAATAACAACGGTCGGTTTCAAAAAAAATTTTGCACGCGCCCACCTCTGATTCACACCCCAACGGAAAACGATTAGCGAATATAGAAGACAACACTAAGGAACTTGTATTATGATATCATTTTTAGGCGGCATCCTGGTAGCTAACGCCTGGCATCCTGGTAGCTAACGCCTTCAATAATACTAATTTGGTATCGACTGAAAGCCGTTATCTACTGATCGAGGGTCATATTTTTCTGTGCGTTAATGGCATATAATTCACCATTTACCTAGTACCCTTAAATTGGAACCAATGTGACAACAGGATAACATCTTCTTCGAATTATGTTTGCACGTTTTCATTAAAACTATGGTTTTGCCTCATAGCTATTTCCGCACCCGTTTTAAATTCTTCCTTAATTTTATTATGTTTCCATACGCCATGAACCCATATATTTGCTGAGCAATATGTATAAACCAGGGAATAACCGGAACCTGCAACCAGAACCATCCATTTAAGCAGGATCCAGATCTTCGAAACTTATATAATAGTAAAACAGATGAAGGACCAAATGAAGGTACTGTGGATTTAAAAATGTATTAAAAATAATGTTTACATTATACTTAACGTATTGCGATGACATTATTGCCTCTACTGGACGTTGAAGAGACTAAGGAAGTTAAAATATTTATTTATCAATCAAGATGTCGGTGTTTTGGACTCCCAGCGCAAAAATGCCTTCCGCTGTACAGGCTTGCATAGACTGTGTTTAACTGAATGTTCTTGTAGCATTGACGCATAAAGCGTAGACTGGACAATTTTGCTCTGTCACCAATCGCCTCCCTTTACTAGTCCTACGTTCGTGACATGTTATTTCGTAGCAACTTGAAATTATTGGTTTATATGGTTCTGACCAGAATGCTATAAATGTTCCCTAGAACGCAGTTTCTGATTGCTTTGCAGATATGTTTAGTTTAGAAACGCACTGGCTTGTGCTTCACGCAATTTATTTTAGCCAGGCTTACAGCTAAGTACTTCAATAATCCATTAGTCAAGGTTACAGCTAAGTACTTCAATAATCCATACTCTATTATGTATATCATGTTAGACCGGTTCAATTCCAATACATACCGCAGATTTCTGAATGGCTAAGCTGCAACAAGCATCGATCTAGCTTTGTTTTGTTAACAAACTCCTGCCCGGTGAAGATGGGAAATTCCAATTGAAATTGTGTTCCACTTACGTTTCATAGCGTTTTTGATGCGTTAGTCTATTCTTTTGTTGGGTTGTTTTGGAATTTGATCATTGTACATATATAACGTATGATTGGACCATAGATGAAGCAAAAATGTGGACAATTTGAAACAAAATTTATAAATCGGATTTCCAGTTCTGGTATGGTTTTTCCCTTTTCCCGGTACCACAACCGCGAACACTCCTTTCGCCGAAACCGGAATTTTGGTTACTCCCTTGTATAAACGACAGGCGCCAATATACAAGTCAAGACAGAACCTACGGGATAGTAGCAGGACGACCTGAGCCATTTTGCCAGGCTTGCTTTCGATGTCGGGTGTTATTGCTATTGTTAGTTTCATCTGAAGTGCACGAGATACATTAATCTTAAGCAATTGGAGCGACCAGATTGTAACTGACGGTAGCAAACAACACTGACGTGGCAATGACAAAAGAATAAACAGCTATCTACCGAATTTCGCGGATACAGTCCGCAAAATCTAAATTTCAACAACGACAAACATAAATATCATATTCTATTCGTCTTAAAATTATATTCAACCCCTAATGCCAAAGCATAGTTATAGTATAGCTACATCCACTGTGAAATCTCTTCCGATTTCAATCAGCCGCCATATAAAAATAGACTTTTAAATTGCTGAAAACCCACGTATATATCAAGTTTCAGACCAACAGTACTTAATTAATTAGAAAACACCATGAGATATCTGAAATGAAGTTTAACAGCAAATACACACATCCAGTTACAAGGCATAAGGCGCACAGCCAAACTATTAATTAGCAATATATATATATATATATATTAATAAGGGCAGAACCGGCAAAACGACTAATCACAATAAAACGCGCTAAATAAAACCAACAGTTGCGGCGGTTCAATACCCGTTTATAATCAAATCATCGCGGTCTCGTACTATGATCGATATACAAAATCCACCCGAAATTTAAGGTAAACGCAGCCGGACTAGCTCCGGCACACTGACGAAACATCAGCACCATAAGCCTGCTCGCTTGCTTGACTTTCAATGATACAACCGGCTGGCGATAATGTAATCGGCATTTAAAAATAAAAAGCTAAATATAGACTTCAAACACCGGCTAGCAATAATAGCAAACTAATAATATACTATCATCGAATGTATTGAATTCAAAATGCTTTTAGTCGTCGCGACAAAGATAATCAGACAGGCAAACGTTAGCAAACCATCAGCAAAACCGAGTCTAAAACGTTTTTGTAAAATGTGTTTGATGGCGATGTTTAGCGCAAACACAACTGGCTTAGCATTGTGCGACAACGGCATTTGGGACCATTAAGAGTTCATCATGAGGGTGTAGCAAGTGCCAGATAGGCAAATGTCCCGCCGCCCCAACTGACGTAGCATTTAGGTTGGCTAATAACGTAGCGATGTTAGTTTGTGAGCGGTGTCGCAGGTGCCAGAAATTGGGTGAAGTCTAATAATAATGCCTTTTGCATCAAAAATTCACTCATAGGACAAAATCAGAAACGTACGGCGCTTAATATCGCAATCTAAACATTTCTTTATTAGCTATGCAAGCTTAACAAAGTACAAGCAACTCAGAGCGCAAATGAGTTCTATCAAAAGTCGACGATAGTCGACTATGCTGAAGAGTGTCAGTTTTCTGCTTTTGTATATTATCGCCCGCAGTAGGTCACGGCCGTGTTCGCCCTTACCCCTACCGGGCTTTTAGCCACCAAGCCTAAGTATAACTGTGTCTAGAATATTAGCCTACACGTATGTTATAGTTAACGATTTTTCAAAAAGATATTCCACTTTTTTTAGAAATCAATATCGTATATGATACTATTGAGTAACCGAAAGAACTTATGGCTCAATTTATACACTATCTAATAGCTTAAAAAGTTGCAATTACAGCAGATTAAAACCGCGGGTTTTAGGAACATCGGTTTATTAGCTTCCCAGCAGTTCAAATTCAATTAGCACGGAGCGAACGTAGCGAGCGGAGTTTGCTCAAATAGCGTAATTAGGAAAAAGGTTTGTCCGTCTGTTCGTCGCATAACTCTTCACCAGATTTATGAATTTCCGCAAATTTTTTTATTCGACTTTTAACACAACGTAGTTGTGCACATAGCTTTGTTCTTGCGCTGTTCCCATGATTTACTGTTTAAATTTACACAATAACGAAAAATATGAATTGGGGAGTTTTTGATTTTGACCACTTGGGTTCATCCAACATTTTAGGTTATAACTATCAGAATCCTTTCATCCAGAGCTATAGTCTCGGTGTTATTCATTTTTTCTCAGAGCATGTTTTCGAGCTATAAGCCAACGTTTACAAAAATACCCCCAAAAACCCAAATTTATAGATTTTTACAAAGCAAGTTTTTTCTTGTTGAGGTGAACAATTAGACCAATGGGTTATGTAGCCCGATAAACACATTGGTTTCATAGTTTTAACTCTATATTACGTGTGTTATTAACCATGCGGATGATGCCGGAGCAAAATTTTGTAATTTCGGCAAAAAAGTCAAATTTTGAAACTTTCGATATAGATGTGCCTATATGTTGTCGGGGTTGCTGAATACGATAAAAGAAATTGCATTGGCGTAGTTTGCTTCAAATAATGTAAGTGTCGAGACACTAAATTCACTCGTTAAATCATAATTTCTTCCAAAATTTGCGATTTATATATAAATTTCAAACGTTATATATCGCTTTTTGCCATAGCAGTAAGAAATAGAGTTCTACGATTTTGATATAATTAAAATGACCGTAGCGTAGCCATTAAAATATTGCCGGAGTGTCGTAGACTTTGAAGAGATTTAATACCCTTAAATTTAGGGCCACGAAGCAGGCAATAAGTTCAGAGTAGTCAAACTCGCTCCGTTCTTCTCGCTTTGCTAGTTACTAGTTATTGCGAAGATATAACGGCAGAAACAAGTTTTCTTTTGATATCCTTCATATGGAGTGGGTGTTTTTCTCTTACGTCGTCTATCGGTATTTATTTAGACAGAGCAACGTTTCTGCCCCTTATCCCGTATCAAAATTCTAGCGATTCAACTGTGAACACATGAGCCACAAACAATACCATAAATTATCTAGTCCTACATCACAATGAAATTTGCAATTTTAGAACAAAGTAAATGTTTTGGACACAATATTCCTTAGCTTAGGTAGTGTTGGGATATTACTTATGTGGCAG
This sequence comes from Trileptium ribeirensis, assembly GCA_030248225.1. Classification (NCBI taxonomy): domain Eukaryota; kingdom Metazoa; phylum Nematoda; class Enoplea; order Enoplida; family Thoracostomopsidae; genus Trileptium; species Trileptium ribeirensis. The sequence continues at coordinate 25,332 of JASANE010024567.1, forward strand.
TGTTATCTGCATGCAGCACATATTTATATGCAATAAAAAATCTTAACCAATTACCGCCAAATATTCATGAAATGCAGGGGTAGACATACATTCATGACGTTTTGATACCAAATTCCTAGTTATTTCGTAACCACTTAGTATGCTGTTAATGGCATTACTCTCGTGATGTTATGCCTGTGGGCGACTCTATACAGTGTTTAGCACTGTGAAAATTTGAACCAAATATTATTTCGTGATGTCATATCACGGACGATAACATCAAAATTCCTACCATTTGTTTTAAACAAGGACATTATTGAAATGGAGTCACCGAAACTAGCGTAGATTCCATGGAAACGCCAGAAGGCCAAGTCCTGTATATTTTTGTGGCTGTAACTCATATGTCAACTTCGTGTAAATAGATTACGACAATTTTTTATTCAATATGAAAAATGATGACTACTATGTGGCTTTCGATGCGTTAGCCCTTTCATAGATTAAGGCATTTACGCGCGCAATGAGCATGTTTGTTTGCATTGAGTTCATCTTTACTTGTATATATCATCTAAATTTCGAGCCGGGCTTCGGGCTTCTTTTTAAAACGGCGGCCCGGCATGACCGGAGATTTTTACCACAACCCCGAAGCTCGACACAGCTGAACAAAATGGACGGTCGGCGGATGTATATAGTTTCGCGCTTCGAGTTTACCTTCTCACTTCTAAACGTATACTTGAAATTTAAACAACATATTGTTTCTGCGTTAATGGTCTGCTGTAGGACAAATTTGCCGGCAAAACAAACAATAAATTGTCAACATGCAAAATTTTCAGTAAGATTTCGAAAACCCATGACAAAAAACTATTTAAAACACGTTGGAAACTTACCGATAATAATGCGTATTGGAAATATAGCTTACAACAATATTCACTACAAAAGACACTCATGAAGCGCCATTTCACACTTGTTTTACGCGACGATAAACAACTCTTGCTAACTTTGATCAAACCATCAAGAGCCCCACAAACGGCAGCACTTAACAGGTATATCATTATAGATGATCCTATTGTAGTTTAAATATTGGCTTGTGTCCAGGGCATAACCGCTGCGGAGATCACGGATATTAGGACGACCCCCAGAACAGGTTTTAGCCTGCGCGATTCCATCTAAATCTCCAACCCCAGATTTGTCAACAATCGCGTTCCACTGCATATTAATACTGTACATCTCAAGCCGACCAACCCCACTTTTCATCCCCCTTGCTCAAATCTAGGCGTCCTAAATGACTCTGAATCCTAACTCGTAACTACTAATGTCAACAGTGCCTCGCTACTACAACATTTCAAAGCTAACGACAAATACCGTGAAACAACACCATTCAAGAAAATCCACTGCTTAATTGCCAGAGTTTTTTACAGACAATGCCTGAAATTTGCTGATACCAACACAAGAAGATGCCAAACCTATTAAAACCGAACCACTACATTTGAAGCAATGACTAAAAAAACGAAGAAAATTCTCTATTACAGCGGGTTACGCCTATCATATTTGCATACATACTACCTATCACGCTTCAGTAGAAATCAGTTGTATTTATAATATATAATTAATTTATGCATTATATATTATAAATACATAATAGACATATATTACAGTTAGATTGCAACTCCGGTTCCAGCGGAAACTGGACGACCAAAATAGGAACGTTTTGCACAAACTTGTGCAACCTGCTTTACGTAACGTAGGCTCTATCACAATTGAACAACGAATACAACTACCCTGAAACTTTCCACTTACACTTTTGCTATATAACACCACCTTTGAGACCAAGCCTTCCGAGCTATAGAAGACAGGTGTTAAAACTCTCCCTCAAAACTGAAATTTTCAAAACATTGACCAACTGAGTTCTTATCTTTGTTAGCTGTACATAACTTAATCCATGTTTTATTACAACATTCGGTTCTTTTCCATTATCCCCCAGCCCGAATTTGCTCAAAAATGGTCAGATTCTGGAAATTTTGATATTTTTGTGATCCTTGAGACCTCCCCTGATCATTTCGACCAAAAAAATTTTTAAAATTTTATATTTTTTCGGGTCCCAAGAAGAATTTTTCTTAAAAAATGGATTTTACCCACCATTTGACGCGACTTGTCGAGCTGAGTGTAATGGTGTTATCCTTAACTGGATGCGATAAAAGTATCCTAAGTTATGGACAAAAACATTCAATTGCTGAGCCCTTCAGCCTCCGAAAATATAATTTTTAAGAAAAAAAGTTTTGGGTTCCCAAGGGACCCGAAAAAATCTAAATTTTTAAAAAATTTTATTTTTTGGTTGAAATGATGAGGGGAGATCTCGAGGATCACAAAAATACCAAAAGTTACAGAATCTGACCATTTTTGGGCAAACGCTGGCTGCGGGAGATAATGGAAAAGAACACAACCATCAAAGGTGTTAAAACATACAGTAAATAATCCAAGCATAAAACATTACGAAAAACCGGTGTTATTCGGAGTACCAGTTGCCAAGCAAGTGCAATTAGTCATGGTGCATACACAAACTATATAGCTGTGAAATCCCAATGAAACGGCGAATGTATTCTTTAAAATAAGTTAATTTTTCAACAGATGGATGATGGATACCTTGAATAGACTGTCATAGCCCTTATTTTCTGCGGAGGTTGCATGGTTTTCATGGCGCCTTAGGACGGCCTTGTGTGTATAGATGAATACATACTACATCCCAGGAGCATAACGATAAATGTTTTTTCCATTATTTCCTTGAGAGCGCCAGCCCGTGCCTACTTACCTATATTCTTTCTATTTAGTGGTTGAGCCAATGTTGATGCAATCTACCATGCTTTAATCGCCAATTCCCGGAGCATAGCAAAATTTTTACGAAACGTTTACGCGAAAAACTTACTTCTAGCTAAAGTGTTGCATATATTACGTAGCTTTGCAGATTATAGCTGCATTATACAATATTTTTAATGTTGTGGTTAGGTATATACTATATACATTGTACAAATCTAGCAAATTTCGCATTTCATTATATGAATATAAATTGATTACTGTCATGAAGAAGATAAAAAGGACAGACAACAAACGCCATCCATGAGACGTCAATAATTATTCTGCTAATATAAAGTCAGAATTTTGAATCAGGGTCCTGGTAGCAGACACCTGATTACAAACGCGCTGGAAAGGAGGAATATTTTTAGCATATTATTATCTCTACTGTGCCATAGCTGTCGTGGATTCCCGTTCGTTATTGTTAATATCCTCCAAAGTACAATTATTATAGATGTCACTGCAACAACGTACGGCTAAAACGATGTTCTCATCTAATTATCGCGCAACTACTATCATCGCGTCGGTGGTTTTATCACTCAGCACAATGATCGCTCTGGTCAAATAGAACCCTTTTGTCCTCTGTCACTATTTGTCCTATCAACGCTGTACCCAATTACTTACGCTAATATAATTATAGTTCATCGATACATGATATTGTACTGTATAATTATATATATATAGTATGATAATGATAGTGTGATATATATATAGTATCACACACTACTAGATGAGTAATACTATATATATATCAGGGAGTAACCGGAATTCCGGTTCCGTTTCCGGCGAAAATCGTGTTCCGGTTGCGGTTCCGGCAAAGGGCAAAAACCATACCGGAACCGGTATTCCTGCTTCATCCTGTACACCAAACATATGTAATATATATTATACAATGATCAAGCTCCAATACAACCAGGCAAAAGAAAAGATTAACTAACCAATTTGCCGTGTGAAACGTAAGTAGGGCACATAATTTGAGCAGGAATCTTTCATAATAACCTGCAACAGTTTGTTAAATCAAAGCCAGGTCGATGCTTGTAGCAGCTATTTTACACATCCAGAAGTCTGTGGGATACGTTTGAATTAAACCGGTCCAACTCGGTAACAGAGTATGGCTTACGCAGAAGTACTTAGGGTATGCTTGGTTAACATAAATTGCGTCAAGCACCCGCCGGTGCGCTTGTAAACTTGGTAAATCAGTCTAAATTGAAGTAAACTAACGTTATCTGCAACGCAGCTAGAAACTGCTTTCTTGGCAGTGAACTGTATTTTATTGAAACTGTGCGAGCAGCATCACAGTGTGTCTCATTTATAGCATTCTGATTGGAAAGTTATCATCATTATGATCTAACTGACGGGCACTGTTTGTCCAACGCTAGCCTAAACAGTGTCTCTGACCACTGATCAGAAAATTAAATTCTATCTATTATTTTATCTTATAATCATATAAACCAATGATTTTAAGTTTCCTACAGAGGAACATGCAACAAATGTATGTGTAGTAAGGGTAGGCGACTGGAGACAGAGCGAAAGTGTGTATTCTACGCTCCAAGATTTGTAAGCACATTTGATTTGACACAGTATAAGCAATGGTGCATAGTGGAAGACATTTTTGCTCTGAATGTCCAAAAACAGACATATTTGAGCGATAAATAAACATTATTAGCTTCCTCAGTCTCTTTAAAGTTTCAGAAAGGCAATAATACCATCGCAATACATTAAGTTTAATGTAAAAGTTATTTTTAATGCAATTTAAATCCACTATACCTTAATTTCTTCCATCATCTGTTTTACTATATATAAATTTCGAAGACCAGGTTCAGGTTCCGGTTCCGGATCCGGTTTAAATGAACGGTTCCGCTTGCTGGTTCCGGTAAATTTCGGTTCCGGTTATTTCCTGATATATATATATATATATATATATATATATATATATATATGTATATATATATATATCAGGGAATAACCGGAACCGAAATTATATATAGTAGAGATATAGTAGAGCATTAAACACTACTAGATGCTTCGCAAGAACCTTTGGGTTTTTTTAAAATTTTGGATGTTATATTGTGATCTAAGCTCATGTAATTATATTCGTGAACCTACTCATCCATACTATGGCATATAAATTCATCGTTTACAGATTCACATCAACAGAATAAACAACACAGCAAAGTCTTCAATCATGTTTTCTATCCCATAATGATTTCATATGTTCGGGTCATTTGAACTGTCATTCGGGTTTCCAAACAGGTTGAAGCACTGCAGCTATTCTAGTTTAATAATTTAGAGCGGGCAGACAGTAATTAAGACAATAAATCCGAACAATATGGCAATAATAAACAAAGAAAGATAGCTATCCGAACTTCGCAGCTGCAGTCAGCAACAGTTACAAAACCACTACAGCTTTGGAAAAAACGACTTGGACCACCTTTTATACCGTAGCAGTTACTGGCATCTTACTACTTTGTTCAACCACTGAAAAAAAATCATAAAAACTGCTGTTACAGTTATATATTTAATTCGCTCAGAACTTACGCAGTATCCGAGGAACAATTAATTGTTGCTATTACTTACGGTAAACCCAAGGATTAATATATAGCATGTTCATATATATATATATACATAGTAGGACAAACTTAATTTTTTACAATTTAACTTAATTTTACTACGATTAGAGTATTTGTTGAATTTGAATTTTAGCCCGTTTTAAACCCGTCCGGGTGGCCGCAAGTTCTAGCCATTTCGAATTTGAAAATTTCGTTTTCACCTCTCTATTATGTAACATCAAATATAACCGAACAGATTTATAATGTGTTGGGCTACGTTTAAATGTATGAAAAAGGCGTAACATATCTCGGCCATTTTTGGGGGCTGCACCCAACAGATTCCACCAATCGACTGCAACGACAACACGTTCATTAGCAATAAAAGGATCAACTTTAGTAAAACAATATTTAACAGTTTAACATTTTATTTCAGTTTTTGAAAACAGAGCAAAAAGTTACACTGTCCAGGGCTTCTGACAGGGTTCTACACATCGAGTCGCAAGTTGCGGTTATGACCCCGAGGAAAGGGTGGATACAAATAGGGTCGCGGTAAAGACACTTCGTTTATTCCAAAACATACTTCTAAATTTGGGGGTCCATTTATTAACATTTTCAGTCACTACGTCACCCACGCGATATTTTTGAATTCCAAATTTATTAACAAATTTCCATTGTCACAACTGTATTTTTAGTTGTCGACCAAAAACCACGGAGGCGGAAACGGATCACTGAAGAGGTCGCGCATTAGTGACAAGACCGCCGATAGGGGTCGTAGCATAGTGGGAAGCGGGGCCAGTCAACCGCTTAGCCTCGTCTGCCGCAGGCAGGGCGTGCCAGTTGCTACTATATACTGCGCGAGGCAAGCGGGAATTTATTAATCGCTACATTAACATTAAGCAGAGCAAGACTAAAAGCCCAAACACTATGATGCTGTCAATCGGTGATAGAGCTTGGCGTGAGGATTTTTAAGTAACTGGACGTTTACATGCCACGTTCGGTTTATTTCTGATAGATGTAACTATACATAAACTATACATGAGCATAATAACTTAGGATTGGTCATTGTGTTTTGGTGTAATTCTTCTATTCTATACAGTGCCTGTGAGGCCTAGTCAAATCATAAATAGCAGACTTTCAAAATCTGGATGATTTAATGTTTACGGTAACCCAGTGTTTCTGTTGGAACTCAAAGCAGAGTAAACCTTGCCGATAACCAGTCGGTGATAGAAAATTTTGCGTTGTCCTTTTAATATTAAATCTAAAACGCTTGAAAGTATACGAAACTGACTGGAAATGCATTCAGAATGATAGATGGTTCGTAAATTCAATGTTGCTTGCTTATTCCAATAAACATTTGGAGTCATAATCAGCTTTGTGTATAAATCAAATATCAATTTTAAGAAAACACTGCGCTGATATATATAGTTACCTCAACTACACCGACCAACGTTAATAGTGACCGGATAGTTTAGTACGACACGGGAATGGGTTATAGGCAGCAGAGAGGGACAGAAATTCCTGTCCCGCTTCTAACACTGGGGCATAGTCAGTTACATACAGGTTACTCCCATTCTCTCCATTCCGGAGGCCCGGTGTGCCTAAGACAACCACATCGTGCTATTATTCCACACAAAACCGTATAGCCGCTATATATAATGAACAAGTTCACAGTAGTTCAAAACCTAAAATATAATTATTGCTAAAAGACAATTCTATTGTCGATTACTGTCAAAAGATATGTATAGGCGACATCACAGACCTTAGAAAAGCAGTAGGTTCGAAACGATATCAAGATCATTTTCTGTCAATTTCAAACACTTTTAGTAGCTCTTGTATGTTGTAAAAAGTAATATATACAAATCGTTCATGGCATGGAAAGCTGGTAAAGATAAATTTTATTTTTAACGGGATCAACAGAAACAGACAATTCTTCATATGGCCTAGTGTGATCTTTCAATTCCGACAAGCAATGACAGAAGCAATTTTCTGTTGAAAAATGAACTCCAGCGAAAAATTCTGTAAATATTAGGACAGCGGAAGCGTAAGTTAAGACTGAATGTCTCACAAAAAGCGAAAACTTTTTCATGAACACTGACCGTTCTTTCATAATGCACGTACACGATTCACCATAGGTTCGATAGTTCCGTAACGATTGATAAGAAACACTGCCTGCTTGCCCTGTTTCCACACATATGGTACTGTAGCTACTAAAGTGTGTTTCTAAAAGAAGAAGTTACAGTTATACATTTAGAGGGTACCAACGATAAAAATCTCTGTTAGGCAGCAAAGTTTTCATCCTGATTTATTTCAGACCAGTTAGTTTCAAAACGGAGGCCTACAATATTTAAAAGCTCACTGTAAATAACATTTGCGACTGGAAAAACTGCAAAATAATATCAAAACGTATTTTCCGCCGAGCTGAGTGATTTCAAAATAAATAGGAGTCCTTTATCTTCAATACTGAAGCAACATGCTTTGAGGCACAAGCACAACAGCTTAGTAAAAACCAAGGAGCGGGGATATCTAAAAAGGTATTCTGAAAAATTTCGTCAGTTCCACGACACCCACGCTAGCTCTAGCCACCGTGGGCTGTATATAACACGACAACAAGCAATTTGCTATATGTAAACCGCAAAGAGCAGCTTAAAAACTACGAAACAAACTGCCCCTTCTTTTAGTTTTTATCTCGTCTAATTTCCGTCAAAAGCAACCATCACCGTAATTGGCTGCCATTTTCAATACGTTCAAGTTTCAACATTTTGGGTTCATATATACTATTTATTTATTGACACAGCTCTACCACCGGTTCCAAGCTGGGTCGTAGCGGCTCTTTTCTTTTGTTTGAACCCGCGTCAAATATCAAAACCCCCGTCGTTGGATCAGGTTTCATTATTGTAAAACGAACAGTATCTCGCTAAAACAAGTCTACGTTTCACCCTAACGTGTGCGTATATAATATTCGTATATATATTGCATATTATAACAAACACATTATAACGTGTATACATATTTATCCGGTTCTTGGCCTGTTTATAATTTAAAGTCCGGGTGCCGGTGTCAGCTAATTTTGGTTCCGGTTATTCCCTTATAAATAATATACATCAGGCAGGAAGTAACCGGAATTCCGGTTTCTGTTCCGGCCAAGATCGTGTTCCGGTTGTGGTTCCGGCAAAGAGCAAAAACCGTACCGGAACAGGAATTCCGGTTTAAAAATTTTGTTTGAAATTTCCCACATTTTTGCTTCACCTATGATCCAAACATGTAATATATATTATACAATGATCAAGCTCCAATACAACCAAGCAAAAGAAAAGATTAAATAAGCAATTTGCCGTGTGAAACGTAATTAGGCCACATAATTTCAGTAGGAATTTGTTATAATAACATGCAGGAGTTTGTTAGCAAATCAAAGCCAGATCGATGCTCGTAGCAGCTGTTTTACACATTCAGACGTCTGCGGGGTACGTTCGAATTAAACCGGTCCAACTCGGTAACAGAGTACGTATGGCTTACGTAGAAGAACTTAGCGTATGCTTGGCTAGCATAAATTGTGTCAAGCAACAGCCAGTACGTCTGTAAACATGGTAAATAAAATTAAAGTGGAAGCACCAGCCTAAATTGAAGTAAACTAACGTTATCTACAATGCAGCCAGAAATTCCTTTGGAGACAGAGCCAAACAGGCGAGTGGAGACAGAGCGAAAGTGTGTATTCTACGCTTCAAGCGTTGTAAACACATTCAATTTGACGCAGTATACCCAATGGTGCATAGTGGAAGGCATTTTTTGCTCTGGGTGTCCAAAACCGACATATTGAGCGATAAATAAACATTATTAGCTTCTTCATTCTCTTCCAAGTTTCAGGAAGGCAATAATCCCATCGCAGTACATTAATTTTTAGGTAAAAATTATTTTTAATGCTTTATATAAGAATATGAAAGATATAGGTATATATATACAACACATATATATGTGGGTGTGTATCCCTGCGTATGTAAAAGTATATATAACTATTATATACTGAGTGAGTCTCCAAATAAGAGTAACTTAATTAAATAGTACAAGTGATTACAGGCCCTAAATGTTTAATCCTTTTTATAATCCGTCTAAATTTGAGTGATAGATTCTGCATAAATGATGTTCAGTGCTAAAATTTTGACATATAATTTCTATTGAACACTCGTGTTTATGTTTTATAAAGCTATTCCCTGCCACTCGGATATATTTTAAGTGCTCAGAAATCATCGTTGTCAAATGACAGCGGTTAGTACACACGATGGCCACTGCGCTAGAAGAACAGCTAAATTGATCAGCAAAATAGAAATCGAACAGCATCATGAAGTACGTAATAAATTATCCACTTTAAAACTTAAATAGGATGAAAAAAATTTCACTCAAATTGTGCAACATATTGAAAATTTGTTGGTGTTACAAAATTTGATTCAATCAGCAATTGTATGGGTTCCAGTCGTATAACACAGTAATTACCAACAAGCAGGAGTGTGCTTACCGTACGTTTTCACAAAAAATGCATTTTGGAATACAGTAAGAATATTAACGTGGACATCTGATGCAGTTAGTTTTTGAGATCATTGTGACAATTTTCCAGTTATGGTAATTCCGACGTGCCCCTCCGGAACTTGCCAATCTCCCAACATGGGATTTAAGGTGAGTAGGTAAGTGATAAGCACTGCCCTGCCAAGTTATTTGAAAATTTTTTGACTATTAATAAATTACGAGCAACCAAATAAAATGTCGAGCAATAAATATACAGCAAAATTTTAGGTGGTGTTGGAATCATCAGCTACCGACGGTGCCGCAACTGACTGCTCGGTGGTTGAATAGTGGTTTCATATGTCATTTATTCATAATCGAATTGTCGATGAAATTTTATCAAAAACCATTTTTCCTCAATACACAGAGTACAAACCTGACTTCTTGACATGTACATAAGATTGAAGTCTAATGTATAGGTGCGGAGATCCATCGGCTTAGGGTAGTATGGTTCCAGCAGAGGGACGGGGTTATTGTGGATTGATGGAGAACTAACCCAATTTCAAAGCCTCTATGTAAAAGGCTGCTAATAAACATGGGTTAATGTCAGGAATGCGCATGAACAAAAGAGCCTCCTATGTTAAATAATGCCGTAAACGTGTTTCCCTAAAATTGAGGGTCACCAAATTTGTTCTAGGGTTTTAATATCATGATATCAACAAAAGCCAAGGTGCCATCTGATTCATTTGCACTTAAGAATTTGAAATCCGCGTATATATCCAATATTATCAAAGTTGCTGCTATTTCAATTCGCTTTCGAACACCGCATACGTATAATCGATGTACATCTGCAGCAATAGACTGGTTTATTACAATCAGCAGTGTAGCATTGGTGACGCCAATTTTCATCATATTCACCAAACCTTCAATACGTTAGCAAGGGTGGCACCAAGTGGGAAGCGAATAAAAGAAGAACAAGTGCTTAAATAGCTGAAAACAAAATATTGTACGCTTTGAACGCGTACCCCATTCGCACCAGTCATTGTTAACGGTGAATGAATTGCAAGATTAGTGCTATTATTTGAATATGAGTCTAGAAATGACATAAAGCTTATACATACAACTGCAGAATTTGCCATTTAATAGCACCCTCAGAATTGCAGCATGGTGCGAGTAAGATTCAATTTAAAAAATTATCTCAAATCAAAAATTTGAGTCAGAACAGCGGCATATTTTTATTTAGGTACGGTTGCGTTTTGTATGTATATAATATATACTATATATATATAGTTGCATGCAGCTTATACAGCGACACACAAGTCCTCACTTCATAAATTTATTGGAAAAGTAACCCAGAAGGCATATCGCTGCACGTCCGCAAGGGGAATGCATGTAGCGCCAGTCTAGTATATATATACTATGCTTACAACAAAACTGAACAATTCTGGTACCGAAACTTTGTTATTTTAGCCCCTGCACGGTTCGGCAGGGTTAATAACATACATACCCAGTGCATGACTAAAACCATGGAACCAGCATGGTTAAATCAGTTAAATAATCCTATATATAATCCACTATATAGTCCAGGCCAACAAGCTAGAATCTCATTACCTGAAACCAGTAAAGCAAGAAATAATATAAGATTTACTACAGCCATAAGATTAAAAAATTATAGGTAATGAAAGTATAATGTGAAAAGAACGTTTGAATCAGTACAACAGACAAGGACACAATATCTAATAAAGGTTTCCTGTCATCATGCCATTTTAAAGGGCTCCACTCCAGATCTTAACGGTTAAGTAAGCAGCCATCGAAGTTGATGGATAATTGTAGCTAAATAAGTATATAACCGTTCTCATTCATAGACGTAACAAACTAAGTCTCGGTATACGTCGCAAGCACCATGACTAAAACAACAACATCAACCTTTGGAAATACAACAGCTGGGCAACCGGCCGAGTCCTTTTCAAAAATACTCGGCAGAAGCAAAATCGTTTTGCTGACTTTTTCGCCGCTTTTCAATTAATTAAAAAACCGCATCGAATAATACACGCCGCAGTGGTTCTATCGTTGTCTCGTTCGGCTAGAAGTAAGCTTGCTTGGTTTATGTGGCCGCACCTGCGTTAAAGCCGGCAATCAGGACAACACAGCGCACGGTTGTTCGATGCCGCTACAACACACCCGAAGTGTGCCTGTTTATATTCAGGAAGCGTTCAACGAAACAAGCTTTGTCGTCTTGTTGGTTTTGACGGTAGTTGAATATCTGGTAACGGTCAATGTATGTATCAACGGGACGAATGCTATATGCCGGGACACCTCAGAGCTTCCGTTTCTCAAGTATTTTCTTCACAGCCACCGGCGTAACTGCTACAGCAATTAATTAAAGTCCTCAGAATTAGGGCGAACGCTAGCGGAAGGTCAATAGTTCCCTGATTACCTGCCGCTACGCATAAGCTACTGCACAGTAGCTAGATATAAAAGGGATGTTTGGCTAACATCAGCTTAGCTGCTGCAACATCTACACGATACCAAGTGAAACCGTCAGCCGGGCAAAACCCTTTGTTGACAAACGCTTCAATACACAATGTCTCCTATGAGCTAGCCGTGCATCACTCTATATTGGCATGTCATTACAATCATAGAGAACACGTAACTCATTATAGTCCACTCACAAACGCCAAGAGTTAACAGTTCGTATATGCACATCAGGGAGTAATCGGAATTCCGGTTCCGGCGAAAATCGTGCTCTTGTTGCGGTTCCGGCGAAGGGCAAAAACGATATCGGAACCGGAATTCCGGTTTAAAAATTTTGTTAATTTTCCACATTTTTGCTTCATGTCTGATCCAAACATATGTAATATATATTATACAATGATAAAGCTCCAATACAACCAAGCAAAAGAAAAGATTAACTAAGCAATTTGCCGTGTGAAACGTAAATAGGCCACATAATTTCAGAAGGAATTTGTTATAATAACCTGCAAGAGTTTGTTAACAAATCAAAGCCAGATCGATGCTTGTAGCAGCTATTTTACACATTAAGACGTCGGCGGGGAACGTTCGAATTAAACCGGTCCAACTGGGTAACAGAGTATGGCTTACGTAGAAGTACTTAGGGTATGTTTCGCTAACATAACTTGCGTCGAGCACCAGCCAGTGCGCTTGCAAACTTTGTAAATCAGGCTAAATTGTAGTAAAGTAACGTTATCTGCAACGCAGCCAGAAACTGCTTTCTTGGCAATGAACTGTATTTATTAATACTGTGCGAGCAGTATCACAGTTTGCCTCATTTTTAGCATTCTGATTAGAAAGTTATCATCATCATCTAACTGACGGGCACTATTTGTCCAACGCTAGCCTAAAGACTGTCTCTTGCCACTGATCAGGAAATTACTTTTTATCTATTAATTTCTCTTAGAATCATATAAACCAATAATTTCAAGTTTCCTTCAGAACATGTAACAAACGTATGTGTAGTAAAGGGAGGCGAATGGCGATAGAGCTAAAGTGTTTATTCTACGCACCATGCGTTGTAAGCACATTCAATATGACGCAATAGGGTGTATAGTGGAAGGCATTTTTTTGCTCTAGGTGTCCAAAACTGACATATTGATCCATAAATATACATTATTAGCTTCTTCAGTCTCTTTAAAGTTTCAGAAAGGTAAAATACCATCGCAATACATCAATTTTAATGTAAAAGTTATTTTTAATGAAATTTAATTCCACTATACCTTAATTTCTTCCTTCATCTGTTTTACTATAAATAAATTTCGAAGACCAAGTTCCAGTTCCGGTTTAAATGAACGGTTCCGGTTGCTTGTTCCGGTTATTCCCTGATGCATATACTATAGTAATATCGGGCCTGGATGTGCACAAATACATTATTTATGGAATAGTTTCAGCCGACCAACCAAATGAATCGAAAGAATAACAAAAATGCCCGACGAAACACGAGAACAATATCAGTACAAGCAAAAACTACATACCTACGTTAAGTACGTATGTTTGTAAGCAGTTTCGATCCAGGTAGGAAACAAAACAGAAGCCCAATCACTGATTGAACACCCAAAAGGTACTGTGTCTAATCAAGCCGACCGCCATTTATGCACCCCATATCGCGATATTATTATTAGCAACGTTCGCAAAAACACAGCTCAGGTCATTTGACAGCAGCTATACGTTCTGCTCAAGCAGAAACAACAAAACAGATCTGCCACTGGCAGCTCCTGTTAGCTAAAAGCTGATTCAAAACGTTCAAGGTAAATAAACTACATGCGTGTGCCTTGCTTTTCTGCCTGTGTACATATTACGGATATTATGCAGTACAGACTACTCCGAGATTTGGGTAAAATTAGTTCCCGATAAAACCACTACGGAACCGCAATTTTGGCTGAAAAATTCTGTTAATATAATTAATGTTATCCAGATTTGCGTTCCTTAGAACATATATATACATTTTTACCGCTGGCTTTATCCAAGTGATAATGGTTACAACATTACCAATTTCATATGTACCTCATGAAAGTATATAGTTCTAAAGGTATATAAGAGTTTATCGCAACATGTACAAAATCCGCAAAAGAGCAATTACGGCCATTTCTACGTTATGGGATTCTGTGTACGAAACTTATCCATTGCGTGTATCTCTAGCAGTTGACTGAGTGAACAAATCTTTTAAGTATTATAATTTACTAATTACATACGTACGTAGATATAGAAAACGAAATAGGTATAAATCCTACAAAAGCTAGTATTTTATTCATTCGAAACAGTTGCAACCACTCAACTGATTAGGCTCAAATATTCAAACTATGTTAGGATACATACATATTCGATACTACGTTGCGACCGTTGGGTTTAACCGTACCCATGGTTGGGAGGTAAAAGGAATTCCCCTAAAGTTTGGATGCCCTCACTTCCCGCCAAAGGCGATTTAACTATTTCCGTTAATTTTTTCAGAGAAAATTGTAAGTGTATTTGACATAAAATCATTTGCAAAAATCTACAACCTCTGGCGTAACCCCGCCGGAACTGACGGTTTTGCGTCAATATATATATTTAATTTGGCTAGCAAGTGCAAAACCCGAATAATACTCAGTAGTGATGAAACTAGTAATCGGGTCATTTGGGGATATATCTGCGACAGGATCACAGGGCCACGGTGTGTAGTAAACCTCTACTGACCTGGTCTGACTCGGAACCTGAAAACGCTCTCCTTCGCACTGTACTTAACGTACCAGAAAGCGTGTTTTGTCTTCTTATATATCTATTCGGCTCTTCCGCAGGGACACAGTCGAAGCTCAAGTGCTGAAACCAAGCTATGCAACGACGATTGCTCTAAATTCGTGATATAAAGCCAACCAGGGGGTTGAGATTTGCAGCAATGTATAGCAGTATACTTGTTGGCAAGTAATTCCAAACTGTCTGTATTTCACGTACGAACAACTTCAAATGATGACAAATCGATTTCCACAACACAGCCAAAGAACTTATGTGGGAGCTGTGCCTGCGTACACAAAAATTTTTGACCCCGCAAGTACCCGTCAAAATCACAGGCTAGTCCACCGCCACTAGGATAGAACCCGTAGGCTAGGAGAATTTTTCGATCCTACAAAGCCCGGAATTCTAAAAATATCGATGGCTTAGAAAGTCCATTTTTACTAACTAAACTATTGTACTGCTTTACAGCTTCATAACAGTAAATTTTATATCAGTAGCTGTCGGTGCCACGGTACAATGCAGAACGTGGGCTTTCATGCTCATGCACTTTCTCAAATTGAATACAATCACAATTTGTCAGATACCAACTATGAAGTACCTATATACTTCCGTTTCAATAGCGCCTAATAAAAAGAACAATTTAGTCGTTTCGATGACAGTGCCACAAAAATGTCACCTATGAGCTATGTGTTAAAAAGAATATCACAACTATGAGGACGTCGCTGACTAACGGGAACCACAACACTTTTTGGGATCGCAAACTAAACGGAACAAAGTATTATTTATATCTAGCACAACAGATACACAATAAACTGGTATATAAATCATTCATATTTTGCTACTATAATTATTGAAAACGAAAACTTCATTGAAAAATTACAAAAGATAATGGTAGTATTTGCTCGGGATAAACTCAACAGTATTCGTCTGTCAGAGAAACGGCATATGCCTTGCGAAAACTTAAGCCAAATAGAACCAGCTACAACTACAACAAACAAGTTTATTAAACAAATGAATGCAAGTAACCGACGAGCCAGCGTAAAGAGGTTTGCATCAAGCTATCATAGCGAGCACTCTGACTTATAGAATGTAGGTTATACACACAATAATGGTGCAAATCAACCCTTAACATTGAGGGCCAATCCACAGTTGGGGCCCAATACCTATATTGATACGCAAGTAGAACAGAGGCGTAAACAAGGGGAGCATGGAAGTGCCGTGACTCCGCCCATCCCCAACCCACCATGCAGTATCCGTGCTCTCGTGAAACACAACAGCTAAATTTAAGCATAATATTGCTAAATATTAAGTAGAATTTTTCGATTTATTATTTACCTAAATTATTTAACATAATTATGCTTAAATGTTTGATAGCATTTAAAGATAAATATCAAGTTTCAAATTTTGGTAAAAGTTTGCAGTCAGCATAATTATGCTTAAAAGTAAGCATAAGGTTATGCTAAATATATTAAGCATAAGCATTTTCTGTGTATTACAGTCTTTGAAATCTCTAGATAAATATTTGAAGTTTTAGGACATATTGCATTATTATATCATATGTAGATATTAGATATATATGTGAAGATATCAGATATATAATAAATCCCACAATTTACTCGGATATCTATATATATAGTAAACCATATCCCCGTCTTTCGCTAATATACCGTAATTTAAAAAAATATCCGTATAACGTACAGCGAAGATTAATCTCAAAAACAATTGTTAACAGATGTTGATATATAAATGTATTTATATGGTATTGCAGAGCTAACTACATACCTAACCTAACCTGCCTTAATGTTAAAAATATCAAAATCTTATGGACTATAATACTAAAAAATTTACGACTTTACGAGACCGCAACGGAGTTGCTGCAGCGTTAATCTTGTGCCAAATTCTACAATAGAAAGTCTCAAGCAGAAACCCAAAAAATAAAACACGTTATAGCCATTCGGAAACGGTCGTAATGGCGCTGATAAATCAAGCACAAGAAAAACAACGTGAAATACATGGAAACACAAAATAATATAATATTCTATCAAAATATAAGCACATAGGCACAAACAATTATCGCGTAGCTAGGACAATAGAGCGAGGTCGGCTAATCTGTGATTCAGTGACTATTACAACGTAAAAATGATCTTTCTGTAAACATTTAGCATTCAGCGTATCGAAACATTTATACATATATCATTATCGACGCCAGACCATTCTTGGCGGGCTGTAGTTCGACTCCAGATGACTAAATAATCATACTCAACGTACTTTATAACCTAATAGACAATAGCTGTAAACTAAAAACATGCAATAACATATAAATTTATTAATGATAAATTTGAAAAATCGATATTCCCGGCAAAGGGTCGGGCCCCACAGCGGCTCGGAGAGTGTTCCACAAAAAGTGTGTATTAGCAAAGCTGTAATCTCGATACAAAACATGTGTCGCGATATACGTATAGGCTACGAAACACTGGCACTCGTATAGCAGGTTTGACACAGCCTTAAAAATCTGTTTTGCTATTTTGACCCTGAAGATCGGAGCTGTTTGCATTCAAGTAAAGGCACTTCGTCATTATTTTTGCTATAGAATAAAAGCTTAATCGAAATTTATCTACCCGTATGACTTATGAGTGACAGCGAGTGACAAAAAAATTTCTGCGATCTTACTGCTAGCGCACTCAGTGGAAACTCCCTTGCTTCGCTCACTCCATTCCGTTCCTATAATGCACCGGCAATACATTATTGGCAGCACTGCAACGCACCAATACCGTACGATGCTAGATTTCTTAAAAGGCAAGGAGCTAAATTTTGTCAATGTTTTGAAAATTTCACTTTTTTGAGGTATTTCTATACTTCGGCTTATATAAATCAAAACCGTATTCTCCGACAAAAAATGTTCATTATGCACTTCAAGCAAATAATTGTTTGGGGCAGAGTGTGGGAGATGTGGAACCTTCCGGGTGGGCTTTGGCTTGGGGCCGGTGGTCCGACCCTTAGGTGAAGAACCACCTTACCGACACCAATAGATTAACGACATACTCGTAATCATAATGTTTTTAAAACAATGAAACCAGTACGCTTAATGGATTAAGATTCCATAATCCCCATCCGTCACCTACAAAAAAACAATAAACTAAATTTTGCCACCATTGAAAATTTTACTTTTTTGAATAACATACATATATCTGTATACTTCGGCTTATATCTGGAAAAAGGATGTTGCAAAAAAGTTCATAAATACTTCAGCCAAACCAGTGCTTGAAGCAATGCCAACCTTCGCTAGACGCGCAATAGAATCGTTGCACAACCAACACCAACAAAACTGATATTAAAAATATAAATGTTGCAATATATAATATATATTTTTTAAACTCTATTTTCAAACACAAGAAAATGTTCTCTCTGATAATATTTATACAAAATTATCAGTGCCGACTGAATTAGTTAACAAATTATTTTTATCAGTTGTATGTTAATGAAAATCGAATCCCCGACTAATTTGGAAGAGTATGGCATCTAGTTCAAACCATAACACACCACCTGCATTAAATACCGCGATACAAGTTTTTTGCTTTAGTGAGTGAAACGAGCGTAGCGAAGAACTGGCCCAGAAAGGTAAATCCGGTGTCCGTTTCCACGTTTTTTGGGATAATGCTCACAACTCAACTTCGGATGCTCTGAATGAATTGTGCGATCAGAAGGCTTAAAAGATCTATTTAAACCCTTTAGTAAGACGCGAAAACGGATTTCAAATCTTTCGGACCGTAAATATGTGCCAAATGTGCTCGGGTGCGGTCAAAATTGGATTTTAAAAGGGTCCATGAGACCCTAAATACACATAAAAGGTAATATCTCCACAAACACTCCAGCTATATTATATATGGGTGTTCTTAGTATCATTTTGTAGAGTACTTCATAAACTAAGCGGCTGCACATCCTAAGTCTACAATAAAGAGTACATGTTCTCAACGATTAAAGCAACTTGGTATTAGGCTCAGTTTCTAAATTGATGCTCAATAGAATTGTATCTGTGTCTTTCTCTAAATTACATATTCATTACTCATAATTGTCCACCATAGAGATTACACAGGCCACTAGTTTATTAACTAACCATGAACGGCTAAAAGTAATGACAATACAAAATACAAAGTGATTAAAGTATATAAAAAAATATACGTAACACTAACTAAAAATGAACACTATATAAACTGAGCCAGAGGGAGTTAAGAATGGCCGAGTGATCGGCTACTTGAATCCTAATACATACTAGAAAATGAGAAAAACAGCTTTTCAGTTTTAATCATGAAGCATCCACCAATGCTTTGCGCACAACCCAATTGCCAAGCCGCTCAAAACCACGTGGTTGCAGTTGTAAACACGGCATGCGGGAGGACAAAGTCGAAGTCACAACACTGCAGAAAGTCAAGCGTCCATCTTTTTCTTCATTTATCATATTACTCGCTCTCTACTCTGTAAAAACATTGCCATGGGCACGAACCCCGGGCCATCCTGGTTCGAAATCGGGGGGGAGGGGATTTTGCCAACGAAAGGCTTATAACCGGTGCAGGTCGAAATCTAAAAGTTTTAAAAATTAATTAAAAATGCTAAAATTGTTAAAAATGGTCTTAATTAAGTTTAAAAGCAACTTTTCATTGAATTGTATTACATACTTCATTTAAACGAATTTTAAACTTCAAAAAGCCTTTCAAATTTTTATGTTACACTCGGAGGATCGAAAAAGGTGCCACAGAACATTGTGTCCAGAAGAGCTCAAGATTTTAAGGGCACTAACTGGGGCTACCGTTTTTACTAGCGGCACCCAAAACACCACCCCCCCCCGTTTGGGAAAACCATATATTACACTGATACCTCGCAATCGACTAAAAAACGGCTAGCGTGATTCAATTTATAGTTGTCACTATGTGTAATCACCTGAAAGAGGATTTGTTTTTGATGTATATATGATACATGGATGAGGTCCGAAGTCCCATAGGTAATATCCGGTCGAGGGGGTAAGTCTTAGAAATTCTTGGACTCAACATTTTTTCGAATTTCTCCTAATTTTCCTCCGAATTTTTACAAAATTGCACCCGCATTTTGAGAATGTGCCCCTAATAGTTGTTAATTTTACTCAATTTTTGCAAAAGTTTCCCCCGACCGTTGGGCGCGGGGGAGTGGGTCCGGAATGAGGCTACCCGGGGGGGGGGTCGCGCCGCCCCTACGAGGTCCTAGCCTCGGGTGGTTAATCCCCTATCCCCACGCTAAAACTTTTGGAACCCCGGCAACCTTATACTGCTAGTCTGACATAGTTAAAGACACCGCCTAATCTTCATTTCACAAAACATTATTATAGTTTATCTGAAGGCGCAGAAACTATATAATGAACACTGTAATAAATGCCGATAAACAAAATTACTTCGATAAAACGGGTTCGCTATATAAATTGTCTTTAAACACATTGAAAACCCCTGAAGATGTCTGGTACAGTCATGTTGGATTCTAGATAACACAAAGTGTTGCATTAAACATACCGAAATGTAAATGCCTATACAGACCGTTCTAAGTCTCCTAAAAACAATATTATCATGAAACAACTGAATATAAACTACATTCTGGAAATCTGATTTATCGAGCCTAAAGGCGTTGAAACCCGCTGAAAGATTATCCGTGATGTTTTCCACGCAATCATGCAACCCAAACAATGAAGATGACACTACGGAAATAGATACATTATATTCGTAAAGTCGTCGACTGTAAATCCTTGAAGCTCTGAAAAAGTACATAAAGTAGTTAAACTGGACACTAGATTATAAAACCACCGTACTCTGCTATTCATCAAAGAGTCATAACCACTGTTTTGAAGCGACAAGCGCGCAATAGCAAACAGAGATTTAAAAACCCGATATTACTGGCAAAAGATCAAACAACCATACTCGGGCGCACAACGGCCTAAGTGGTCTTATTATCGCTGAGCAAAGTTCCTCGAAGAATCTTCCGGTCACTATCGGGTGTGGCGCACCCGTCGGGATATTAAGGGCTTTCAAACACGGTTATCCTATATAGTTGGATTTGGTATGTATACAAGTTTATGACCTTTTAGACCCGGAATAAACGGTCAGGGCTCATAGCTTTTAACTTAAGGCAACATCGTCAACACTTTTGTTATCGAACAAACAAATTTCACATATACTAAGATAATTTACGAGTGACTCCGACATACAAAAAGCAATTTTCACCATCTTTCAGAATAGTTCTCTCAGCGCAAACTCAGTTAGCTTATTATTTATATGTTTTGATGACAAAAGCTAAATATTTTCTGTCATAATTTCAGTCCTGAAAAATATAAGCAAATATACGCACCGTAAAAGCAACGACGTACGATTAGGTCATTAATAGGCAATTAAAATGGGAACCAAATCGTTGCCAAACAAGTCAAGGCGAATTTACATTGCCCTTATCTAATCCTAAACCCAACAATTCGCATAGTATCCTATATAATTATATATATATATATATTATATATATATATATATATATATATATATATATATATATATATACATATATATATATTATATATATATATACATATATATATAATTATACTTACACACCTTCGATATATTTAGCACGCGTACCTGGTTACGTCCGCTTGAGCGGCACTATCGTACCCAGCAAGATTGCTCAACTACCGCTGCTAAGATTTTTGGAGCGTACTGCAGCTAGTCCAGATGTGAAGTACAAATCCATTAATATTGCTATTTCAACCTATACGTCGTTAACAAGAGACTAGTAGAGGCAAGGTTTTCCAATTATGGGTTTATCAGTATACGCAATCTCTCCTATGTTTCGAACAACACATATCACGATATACCAAATCTGTGCTGTTGCTAGAAAATGCATATTGACGGAATAAATTTTAAGTGCTACGCAACCTGTTCTTTTTGCCACCCACCCAAAGCAACACAAAAAAGCCCACTCTGAACTCTACAAATGTGGGTCAGAATTTTTGAGCTCCTAGCCTCCCAACGGTTTTTGGCGGTAACCCCTGTCATTTCCACTGTTAAATTTTGGCTTCCCCAGGGTAACCCCCGGAGTACCCGCCTCCCTAATCACCCCGGTATTTTGAGGTGACGTCAAGCATGGTCATCCTAAAATAACGGATGCATCAAAACTCAATACTACAGCTTATAACTCGATCATTCATGATGACATCATAAGTAAAGTGGTGCGCGCCCTGCAGAAACATGTATATGCACTAGATAAATAACAGTTATGCAACAAAAACGACTATAAAAATGCTATAAATGTCTGAAAAACTCAGGAAAATGCAAATATCAAAACCGTCAGTTATAACCTGTAGGAGTATAGGTTTCCCCCGGGTAAGATGGAAAAAATTCTCCAGATATGTACCTTTCGCCCGAGGTAAAATTTAGGTCCTGTGAAGAGGCCATATTCTTACTCAGATTGTTTCAAAGATTCAGATGATGCGACCCGTTCCATGCACTTAAGGTTGGATGGGGCCATTCAACAACCTATGTAGGTCCAAACATAGAAAAAGATAACCATTAAATGCTTCCAAATATATAATTTATTTTGCGGAAGTTTGAAATGGTATTGAACTGCAAACCGAATTTCTGGCTTTAAAACGAAAGGGAGAGGTTATAGTTTCCCCCCTGTGCACCAGTTCACCGCCAGGTATTTTTGGGTGTCTGTCCGTTCAGCCTCCAGAAGGTACTTTTCCGAACGACTAAAAAATTGGCTATTTTTTATGCGAGGCCAAAACTATGCCACTTTTGTCCTATGAAACTCTATGAATCATCTATGTATGGCATTTTTGCGTGCTTCATTGCTTGCGGTTGAGTTGGAAGGTACCCCAACTTGTCCTATGGGCAAACCGAATTTCCAGCCTCCAGACGTCCCGTAGTTGGATCTGGTGTGCCTCCAGTTCACTTCCCCCAGGTACTTTGGATGCAGTATGGAAATGCAAGATTTTCTAGGCTCGAATAGATTTTGAGGAACTTAAACAATATTTGAGGAATTTAGCCTCTTAGCGTAATTTGAAGAAGATTTGAGGAGGCGGTCACACGTTATATTATGTATATACAAATGTTATGCCTGCCGCATCATCATCTGTTTTCCGAATTACTCCCCGAATGATTTATAACATTGCAAAATCCGTGCTTTAAACACTCTGTAAGAATTGTGGTCTTCAATCAGCGTCATCAATTTGTAAAATGAATACAATAGATGTAAGATTTTGATATTCGTGCCGAACTAAAAGAAAGCCTCCTTCTTACATATGCTACCGAATTTACAACATAACAGCTTTGCAAGTTCAAGCCAAGATAATAAAATACATTAATAAAATTTAATTATCGTCTTTAATTATACCACTTTTAACTTTATGATAGGTATGCCGGAAGGCAATTGAGAAGTATATATATCAAGATCAAATTATATTAAACACTATAATCTACAGCCCGTATTTTGACTTTTCTAACAGGACGGTAAAACTAACCGGCCGCAACTTCAAAATACCGTGACCTGGGCACTCTTTCATAAATTCATGTACATTCTATCGTTGCTGAACAAAGTCGGCTATCAGTTACATTCTGAGTCAGATTCAGTCACCGTAACAGACTAGTTGCGATTGTCATATACTAAAGTAACTGTATTAGAATTTTTAACACCAGATTTCCCTGCTCTCACAAGGGTTAGATGTTATCTTATGAAACAAAACTGGTCGTCTCAGCATGCTAATAAAGGTGAGCGTTGACAAATAATACAAGGCTGGGGTGAAACAGAGCGAGCGCGGTATCATTTTTAAGTTTCAATTTTGTTTAGTCACCGGCATCAGGCTGCGTTTGATGTATATACCACCTTAAAACCACTTGAACCCAGAATAAATTGAAAATCCTAAAATTTCGTCGACCCTAAACTAACAACGCATCAAGTGCTTGTGCTGGTGTCTAGATAACCAAAACATCACATTCAGTTTAGAGGGAAAACCCGCACTCCTGAAGCAGAAGGAAGAAAACAAACATTCCTAAGGCAGAGAGAAATCAGGGAAGGGTCCCACCATCTTTTCAGGTATAATAGCTCCCATAGTCTCTGGACCCCAATCTTCTCTCACCCCCAAAAGAGGTCTCTTCGAGACCAGGTTTGCTCCTTTTCAGGGATCACTATCAATGTGACAGTGTTTTACTTGAGCGAGTCTAACGAAGGGCAACTAAACTGATACCAAGTATTAGTCACATGTAGTATGAAGAACGTCTTGCTACTTTGGATATCCAGTCGCTTCCTGCTGGCCGTCTACGAGCCGATATTATCATGATCTACAGAAAAATTAATGGTCTTGATAATATTGCTTTTGATTCTCACTTCCAACTAACCCGCAATTCAGGAACAAAAGAACATAGCCAAAACCTACGACCTAAATACGTTGCGAGATTGGATTCACGCCACTACTTTTTCTGCAACAAGGCAGTGGCTGCCTGGAACAACGTACCTCAAACGGTCGTCGATGCACCATCTCCACCATCATTCAAACATCGATTACACCACTCTGGGGCCATTCCCAGACATTAAATCCTGGCAACCCTTAGCGGTACAACATTGCCTTTGCAAAGTATGGCCGTCTGAGGATCTCTGTCGAATTTCTTCGGTATTCTACTGGTATCGACGTTCAAGTGATACGTAGACTATTTGGAGGTACGTATGATGCTAAATTATTGTTCTTTTCTTTTTGGTTTTGGGGTATAGAGGCTTTTTTGGTAAATTTTTCCAAAAAGCTTCGATTAAAATCGTCTACCCCGTGCTATACCCCAGTTTTTTCCGCTCTTTTCAATGAAAAAGGTTTAAGGGCTCTATCTCCTTAAGGAGGTTCAAAAGAACGCCCTAAATTCACGGGTCTAAAATTTTTAAAAAAATATGGATTTTGGTTTTTTCGCAGTTTTGACCATAACTTTTGATTGAATGGACCGATTTGGATCAAATCTGGATATATTATAAAAACGCAATAATCTATCCAGGGTGCATCTCAATTGTATGCTCTGGTAGCTAGATATGGAGTTAGACATTGGGAATGCAAGCGAAAAATAAATGTTTTGAAATTTGGTTAGATGTGTTTGATTCATTGTAGCGTAATATTTAGTGGCAGAACAGCTGCCATACTTGATACCCTGTACTCAATACGTAACTAAACTACTGAAGACAGACTATATCCTTCCAATCGGCTCATTGCCCCTAAGTCCACTAAAAACATCTGAAAAGATATGAAATATTCGTGCTAGACTCTAGATAGACAAACCATCGTATTCACGTACCGAAAAACCTATATATATACACCATGTTGCCCTGAAAGCAATAAATAACCAAACAAATGAAAAATAGCATTTGCAAATCGGGTTCGTCGATCATACAACCCTTGAAACCCCATGAAAAGGTATAATACATAGATAGATAAGTGAGAATATGGGGTTTGAAAGCCTCCTTAAAATACAAAGGCCTTTTCAGCATCACAAGCCCAAGTTAAATTTTATCTACAATGATTTTTCCAAATCCAATAATTCTAGATAAGCTCAAATTATGTCCATCCTCCAACTTTAATGTCTCTGGCCCAAAAGAATACCTTTTATAATTACTTTAAAAGCCGTGCAGTTCATTGTCAATTGAAGTCTCTGTTTGAATTCCACACCAGGTTCACAAGATATTGTCTGATACCTAATCCTATTCTATATAAATAGAATGAAATTAATCTCGGGTCCTGTCATAAACTGTATGACAATTTTCATCGATCTTTATTGAGCTTCAAAATAAATTTTGGTCTAAGTTTGTCACGTTTATCAAAGAAAACCATTGCGTCTAGAACAGGTGCTATGAGTCCACCTGCTTTTACGGTCTACAAAAGACCCGTGCTCCTACCACGTTAAGTAAAAAACACTTATACGAGCATAGATATCCTGTCCAAATGCCTTAGATCTATGTCTGGTTAATTCATCTGCTATTTCGTTGTCTTCTACTCCGAACACGTCTCTAGTTCAACCCAGAGCAACCCTATTACTTGGATCTATCTTGTTTAGCCACTTTACACATCCTATAGTGCAGAGAGGCTTAACCTGCCTTTTTCCGAGAGCTAACACTGCTATTCAACTATCACTAAAATACTGTCTCTTTATTTTAAGTCTAAAACCATCTATGCGCAAAGCACATCTTTTGATTGCCAGAACTTCCGCCTGGAAAACAGTAGTAAGGCTGCCTAAAAGAAGTGGTTCCCTTACTCTGCCTGCACCACAGGGCCTGTTCCCACCACCAATAAACGAGCCATCACTATCAGACCAAGGACTTTCGCATATTTCAGTCAAATGTCATGTTTGTGCTTCGTCCGTTTCAGGTAATTTTATTGACTCCTCAAGCGACTTAGATTTTTTTGAAAATATATATTTTTTAAGTCTTGGCTGTTTGAGACCCTCTTTAAAAAAGTCACAAGCAAAAGAAACTCTTGTTTGCATCTCAGTGGGGCCATGCTCCACTGGCTATGATCTTTGCAGTTTGGCCAAAATCAGTAAATGTTACAGAGTGGCGTGTTTTCCTTGCATGACCTCGTTGCGCGCGAATTTCTAACGCTCCGGTGCTTGTAATTATGTACAATGTTCTTTAATTAATGATTGATATCTTCTTTAGTTCGCTCCACTAAACCTCTGTAGTATTGTAGTTTTGTACCTTGCAAGTAAGCGGGTAGTACTTGAAAATTTGTGCTTCCGTCAAATTGTTTGCGCTTGCAATAATTTCAAAAAGTACGTGCCATTTCTTCACCTAATTTACCATGGTGAATGTTAAGTCGGCTTGGTATCAGCGACCAAAACTTTGTTCACATTATGAAGACATTTTTGCTCAAATTCGTGACCGATGGTTAAAAGTCCAACTATATATAGCAATACCGATAGTAACTTTGTGTGACAATAATACAGTTTGCCTTATGTTTTTGTCGTAAATACTTTCATAACTACGCTTTACATTATGGTCATCAAAAATGATGCATTTAACTATTTTGATTTAAAATGTGTCGTAATATTGTATACGATTGGGTGGTTGCTGGATGCAGGGACGACATCTCCCAGGAAAGTGGTGTTATATACTTTTTCATTTATGCCTGGCGGTATCAGCCTGAACACGAAGGGATTGGAAAAACGACCTGCCGAAAGTTGGATAGGGGTGGGATTCGAACCCACGACCTCCTTCTATTGCATCGCAAGGAGGCACTGCACCGACAGATCTACCTTGCCCGATTTCACTGCAGATATTAAGCTGCTATATTCAACAAGTGGGATGTCGGTGTTATATTATGCTACTTTCACAGGGGTAAGGGTTTGGATGGCGATTTTTATTATGACGGCTATTGGTATTAAAAATGGGACTGGATTCGTCACTGAAAGATTGCGTGGTCCGAGGTGTGACCAGTGGTATGCGCGTAGGGAGGTACGTTGGCTTGCGTTTCTACTTTTACCGTCGTTGCTCGTGCCCTATATTTTGAGTTGCAGCGCGTTGCTGCTTTACCACTCCGGATGTAGACAATAGGCACCAAACCCTTGGCAAGAATACTTTATTACAAAATATGATAAAACGTTAAGGCACACAATATTTAGCACCCGTAGGTTACAGTCGCGGCACTGTTCTATAATACCCGTATAAGCTATTTTGCGTAACACCCGTTATTTTTAACACAATTTAGACTCTATATTACGCTATGACTCCGTTAGAAATTCACTCCGCTTTTACTTTAGCTTTTACTATCACTCAGCCACTTTATCGCTCGTTACTCGATAATCCCGATTTTTGATACCTTTATTCTTTTGGTTATGCACTGTTTTATTACTTCACTTGTGAGATTGGCACGACTACCCCCGACTGGCTGGTAACCGTACGTGTACGAGTATATGAGTACCTTAACCTGATCCTTAGATTTAGGCTAATCCGTTCCTTATTTAGTGGGTTATATTTTGAGCGATCTGTGCTTAGGTTTTGGTTAGCTGCAGGGAGTAACCGGAATTCCGGTTCCGGTTCCGGCGAAAATCGTGTTTCGGTTGCGGTTCCGGCAAAGGGCAAAAACCATACCCGAACCGGAATTCCGGTTTAAAAATTTTCTTTGAAATTTTCCAAGTTTTTTTGCTTCATCCTGTAATACAAACATATGTAATATATATTATACAATGATCAAGCTCCAATAATTCCAAGCAAAAGAAAAGATTAACTAACCAATTTGCCGTGTGAAACGTAAGTAGGGCACGTAATTTGAGCAGGAATTTTTCATAATAACCTGCAGGAGTTTGTTAAATCAAAGCCAGATTGATGCTTGTAGCAGCTATTTTACACATCCAGAAGTCTGTGGGATACGTTTGAATTAAACCGGTCCAACTCTGTAACAGAGTATGGCTTACGCAGAAGTACATAGGGTATGCTTAGGTAACATAAATTGCGTCAAGCACCCGCCAGTGCGCTTGTAAACTTGGTAAATCAGTCTAAATTGAAGTAAACTAACGTTATCTGCAATGCAGCTAGAAACTGCTTTCTTGGCAATGAACTGTATTTATTGAAACTGTGCGAGCAGCATCACAGTGTGTCTCATTTAGCAGTCTGATTAGAAAGTTATCATCATTATGATCTAACTGACGGGCACTGTTTGTCCAACGCTAGCCTAAACAGTGTCTCTGACCACTGATCAGATAATAACCTTCTATCTATTATTTCCTCTTAGAATCATATAAACCAATAATTTTAAGTTGCCTGCAGAAGAACATGCAACAAACGTATGTGTAGTAAATGGAGGCGACTGGAGACAGAGCGAAAGTGTGTATTCTACGCTCAAACCTTTGTAAGCACATTCGATTTGACGCAGTATACGCAATAGTGCATAGTGGAAGACATGTTTTGCTCTGAATATCCAAAAACCGACATATTTGATCGACAAATAAGCATTATTAGCTTCCTCATTCTCTTTAAAGTTTCAGAAAGGCAATAATACCATAACAATACATTAAGTTTAATGTACAAGTTATTTTTAATGCATTTTAAATCCACTATACCTTCATTTCTTCCATCATCTGTTTTACTATATATAAATTTCGAAGACCAGGTTCCGGTTCCGGATCCGGTTTAAATGGACGGTTCTGGTTGCTGGTTCCGGTTCCGGTAAATTTCGGTTCCGGTTATTCCCTGATATATGGTAATCTAATACTGCTCTTGTGAGTTGGTGCAACCGAATCCCGACTGACTAAGCGACTACAGGGTTAATTTATTACCTCAACCTAGATTTACGCTAATACTTGCCGTTTATCTTACACAAGTCGCCCCCGCCTGGCTTACGAACAACGTTAAATACAACTGCGTAGTAGCGGTCGACTGCTATTCAGGCGAACTTTGCTCAAAGACAACTCCCCGACTGGCTGACTTATCGGACAGTTTGGTAAAAGTGGTGCTCGACAAGGTAATGCGATTCCACGCCCCTTACTCGCCCGGTTTTCTCAAGAATAGCACTTCTTCCTGAGGCGCCCCGGCTGGCTGCCGCAACCAACAAGACGCGCTACTAACCACAGGCCGAGCTGTACTCTCGCCCGGGCGATACTCACTCGACACGTAGGGGCCGAGTTTGTAAGCTGTTATTAACTAATATAGTTGTTAATACTCGATCGTCCCTACTGTAATTGTCATTAAAATTCACCTAAATTTTATTTGGGAAAATAATATTACAAGGATTATTTTAATAGCTTTTAAGTAACCATTTGTGTAGTACCGCTACTCCGTCGCTGATTTTTGCCACTATCAGAACCAATTTGAGATCAATAACTAGGCTTCTCTCTTTACAATTGCAACACAACCAAAAATAAGCCAGGAAGTCTAAATAACTCCGTTAGGCAGTTCTTTGCGTCATCAACCGCTCCAGATACTCCAAATCAGCATAAATCAAGTAGAAAATATCCCTTTTCCACTATGGGTATCAAGCACAATCCGGTCTGAAAACCTTTACAACACAACCAAAGCCGCCGCCATTAAAATGCATATGCTGACAATAAAGACTGGCTAGGTAGTCTTTGGAACTATACAACAATTTTTATAATATCAACGCTAATACTAATACAACTCTGATCAACCACTGTTACGTTCGTGTCTACGACCCAGCTTAAACTATTGAAGAGAACAAACTAAATTATAATTAGCTAAAAACATAAATTAAAGCATTGTGCAAATTAGTTCAAAACAAAAGGAACAAAACAAAAATTTTAGAAATTTAAAATTTATAGAGCGATATAATAAATAATTTTGTGAACTAAGATTTTTAAACTAAAACTTATGGGATTTAGGACCCTGGCACCCCTGGTAGCCTACTGGAGCCCCGACAGTCGGATACGAACTCCAATACCTTTTTCTATGCTAGCTAAGTAATTAAACATAAACACTCGTTCTTCTTTTTTCATTAACTATTCGTCAATCCCCGCCAAGTAATCCTAACGGGCGGGACGTTATAACGTTAGAAAAAAGAACAGCTTACAGCGGAGGGTTCGGGGTGCGGCAGCACGCAACTTAGACTTAGGCTTAGTGTATGCCTCATATAAGGACCTTAGCTTAGGCTAAGACTAAGGCTTATGCTTAGTATATCGAGAACCGCATTGGCTGCATTTTATTTCCGCTACTAAGGGTTACTTTGGCCCATTCTCTCC
The DNA here is from genome assembly GCA_030248225.1 of Trileptium ribeirensis. Classification (NCBI taxonomy): domain Eukaryota; kingdom Metazoa; phylum Nematoda; class Enoplea; order Enoplida; family Thoracostomopsidae; genus Trileptium; species Trileptium ribeirensis. Next base: position 56,137 of record JASANE010024567.1, read on the forward strand.
TCCTCAGCCCTATCCCACCCTTTTACTCACGTGCTCCTTTACACTCCCACCCTTCCTTCTTTTCAGCTTTCGTAAAATTCTCCAATTTCATTAATACAAGAGTAAATCTCAAGATGCGCCACCAACAATCATCTTTTGACACCACGTACAAAATGTTGTTAAAGAACACTCGGATCTCAACAAGCTTATCCAATTTCGACATTTTTCTGTTTTGTAACGCCATTAGTGAATGCAATTCACCCCTGTACTTTAACTCCTATGCGTTCACGAATATTTTCAAGTTATAGTGTATGAAATATGAAACGGACTAATGTCAGTTCTTTCATACAAAAATGAAATTTGTTGTGTTTAATGAACAAAGGAATCGCATTTGATTTTGACAGAAGAAGATGATAAGTGGCGTAGCTCAAGTTTACTCGTGCATAATTCACGTTACACCTCATGCAGCACCCCACTCCACCTAATTAAACACTCTTTCCCTTTTTCCAAATACACTAGTTTTCTTTCTTCCACATTTCAGCCATTTTTCTTCACAATATTCGCAAATCTCTCTTTTCTGTCTCACCCCATCTCAGATTCTCTATTTCCAAACGCCACCTTCCATTCTAACTTCTACAAAACACCCTATCCCCCTAGCAATCCCCCACGTATATTCACAGACTTTCCTAAGGACTTCCTCCTTTAAATCTACTTTCCCAAAAATTCCCCCATACACGTATTCCCAAGATTTCATTCCCATGCAGCCCTTCTTCCTGATTCCCTTCCCCCAACCTTTTCACCTTCAAGTTCTTCTTCTACCCGTTTTCCTTGCTTCCCCGTTTCTCTTTTGAAATTTCTCCCATCCAAGTTCCCATGTTATCCATATCCAAGCTCATTTTCTCCTTATATATCCTTTCAAAAATCGCATTCCACCAATACCCGATTCGCTTCCTTACCACGCCATTTCTAGTAGATATAAATTTTCCTTTATCTCTCCAAATTGCCCCACTTCCCAAAATTATATAAAACCTCTCCCTTTCACTTCCCGTATACACAGTCCCTTCTCAATTTCTTTATTGGATAGTTATCGGGGTGGCACTTTAGCAGACAGGTCCCGTGCGGGTTCTCCACACCGCCTCCCAACTTGAAAATTTTACTTACAGAAACATTTTAACAATTTTGTTCATTTTTGTTAATTGTGTGACAGGAGCGGGTAGCGGGGGAGGTAATCCCGATAATCTGGACAGCCCCTTTGGTTCGCTGGCCGTCGCGCTAACCTGCGGCTCCATTTTAACCCCAAAGTTTTAAGTAAAGATTGTATATAAATCTATAAATAGTACTAGAGTGTATAAATAGTACTAATAATCTATAGAGTGTATAAAAATCCATTAATGCTGTAGTACTAAGGAGCCATTTCTGTCCTGAAACGATAACAGCTGCACCATTGTTGGGTCGCTATGCTGCCGCCTACCCCGGCCTCCCCGCCTTCCAGTTGGACTTTTAAAGTTGACCTAAAAAGAACCGATTAGCTTAGTAGGCCACTGGCAGCTTTCCTGGGTGTTGGGCCTGATCCCTGTTTCGGTTCAGGTGCTAGTGGAATGACGATCTGTACTAGGACCAGTTCTGGCCCTAAGGGATCCCAGCTGCACCACAATTTTC